>JABGMY010003160.1:3872-21851 GCA_014705525.1 Colletotrichum sp. HC292
AGTATAGGCGTTACACTATAATCTTCGGTTTTAAATCATATAACTAGCTTTTGACTTGGTCGTGAAAAAATCAGTTTCGGCCCAAGGCATTAGTAAGCGTGCAAGTAGGCGGGTGTATTTGTAGCCAAAAAGATGTCCATTTTTTTTCGTTGGTCCAAGCGTTTTTTCTTCGCGTTAATCGGGGTCCCAACCGGCCGCCGGATTTGCTTCCCCAGCTTGGGAAGATGCCTAACTTCCCAGGCGTGAAGTTTACGTGATTGCGCCTGGGGAGCTGGGGAAAGCTTCACCTCCCAAGGTAGCAGCAGCACGTGGATATCGCGACGACGTGCAGCAAAGCTTCCTCCCTCGTTCCATAACCACCGTTTCCACACCGAATCTTGCACAATGGCGAGCAAAAAGGACATGCGCCGGCCGGACCTGAGTAAGCACATCCCCCCCCAATCCGTCAATTGAACGGCACCGCGATGGCTGACTTGTGATGCGTGCTACCAGTCGTCCCCTATCAGGAGCCCCGTGCCAAGGGCGAGAACGCCGAGTTCTCCTCGACGCTGTCGTCCACGCTGCCCATGGCTGCGATGCTCACGCGCAACAAGTTCATCGGATGGTACGCGAAATTCACCTGCTGATTTCCTCGCCGGCCCCCTATTCGGTTTCCGCGAGACGATACGTGGCACGTTGGGATATCTGAGGGAAGTAGCTGACATGAGGATCAACGCAGGGCTTCCGTCGTCTTCTCCGTCCAGACCTGGCTCGGCGAGAGCGAGGAGACCAAGAAGAGCTCCGCGACGCCGGGATACTTCTCCGTCGGCATGTCAGGTACGTTTCCCCCCTCCTGAAGCTACGGCCTCCGGATGACAGACGGCTAACGGGATGTGTGCGTGCGACAGTCATGGCTCTGGCCGTCACCTACCTCCCCATGTTCCTCCCCCCGCCCGTCCAACGCGGCGCTGCCACCGGCACCGGGCCCGCTGCCCCCGTGCCCCCCGCGTAGACGACGGGCTGTGTACGATGATCACTCTGGACGGGTAGTACGAGATTCAGACGGATGAAGCTTTATACGGTGATATGGCGGTACGATATCATGGGAGGGCCAGTTGCACGAACAAAATACAGCAGGCGGCGCGCGGAGGGCGAGATGCTGGGGGAGTTCGGCGGACGATTTGTAGCATAATACCTCGCCACAGGCTCCCACGTTCCCCGCGTGGCGCCTTTCTTTTGGTACAAAATATCTTAATAGCAGCAAGCAAGCATTGAAGCCATAAAATTCTGTCGACCATTTCAAGATTATCATGTGACGGTGCCCCTGTGGTGGGGTGGGATGTTTGGGTGGTTTCAAGGGAGACTCGCGTCTTATGTCGTCATACCCTTCGCCGTCAGATAACAGGGAGTCGGCAGCCTTGCCTCAGCTGATACGTTGCAGGTTCAACCACCATATCTGCCCAGCACAACGACAATTTCTTATTTGGAATTTGGGAATCTGCGAATAAACAGATCTGGGAAAGATGGGCTCGCAGATCATCGACGAGGCTTCCGTCCTCAAGCAATTCGACGAGCTGGTGCGCAAGGGGACGGTGCTCTACAGCGACGACCTGAAAAAGATTCACCACCAGGATGGCGGGTTCGAGGTTAATCATGCATTCACTCCCCGTGTCCTCCTGTACACCCAGCTAACCAAACTCCCAGTTCGAATTCCGCCTGACCTCGGCCCTGAAAACAAAACCCGCAGCCGTCTTCGACAACTCTGAGCTCGACACCTCGACACCGCCAAAATCACCCTCACCCTCGGCCCAGACCTCCACCAGCGGCACGAACACGCCCATGGAGCTCGACGCAGAGGGCCAGATCCCCGGCGGCGACATCTCCGTCGCGGGCTTCGTCATCGCCCCCGTCAACGCCACGCACGTGCTCATGTTCAACAAGTTCTGCGCCTACAGGCCGCACCTGATCCTCCTCACGGCGGACGGCCACCGGCGGCAGTTTGAGCCGCTGGGGAGGGACGATTTGGAGGCTGCGCGGGATGTCCTCCGCGGGCTGAACTCGAACGGGGAAAGCGAGTATCTTGTGATTTTCAACTGCGGGAAGGACGGGGGGTGTTCAAGGCTGCATAAGCATATGCAGGTCATACCCGCCCCATCGGACTTTCGGCTGTGGCCTGACGAGGCGAGGTTAGAGGGTGCGGTGCCGTATGAGTACCTCCTGAAGAGGTTTGAGGGGGGGATCCCGGGGAGGGAGGAGTTGGGTGGGGTGTATGGCGAGATGCTACGTGCGGCGACGGCGCTGGTGCCTGGGCGCGAGGAGGTCGTGGAGGAGGACGGGGACGGGAACGGGGTTGCGGTGCCGCATAATGTGATTCTGAGCGAGCGGTGGATGGTGGTTGTGCCGCGGACGAAGGTGGATGTGGTCGGGGCCGGGGTGAATGCGGCGGGGATGCTGGGCATGGTGTGGGCTTCCGGGGAGGAGACGTATGAGCAGTGGTTGGGGCTGGGGCCGAGGGAGGTTCTGGCGGAGGTTGGGGTGAGGAAGAGAGGTTGAGGTAGGGTGTGGAATGGTAGATGGTAGAGCTGGATACAAGAAGAGATGATGTGGAGGATGTCATCGATATTAGAGCAAGTAGACGATAGAACGGGCTGGATGATTTTCTCAGCATTGACGATACGAATGTCATTATAATTGCTTATCTCAGCTCTAATACTTCTCAGCAACATTTCAAAGAACAGCTTTATGAATCGCTGTCCTTATCGACAACAACATACCACTCTCACGACCCCCTTCCTCTAAAAGATAAACCGCAACCCTCATCCTCTACAACTTCCCCTTCCTCCCCTTCTTCTCCAGCACAACATACCCCGCCTCCGCCCTCGCAAGCACCGCCCCCTCCTCATCCACCATCTCCGTCTCAACCACAAACCTCCTCCCCTCAACCGCAACCAGCCTCGCAACAACACCCACCACCGCCCCCACCGGCACCGCCCTCCGATACTCCAGCGTCAGCGTCTGCGTGACGTGCGGCAGCATCTCCATCCTCCCGTAAATCTTATTCACGAACCCCACGGCGCCGGCGCACTCGTCGAAGACGGTGGCCACGACGCCGCCGTGCACGCGCTCGCGCTCGAGGGTGCTCAAGCCGTGGTTCAGCTTGAGGAAGAAGCGGACGTGGGCTATGTACCGCTCCTCAAGTGCGGCGGAATCTGAGGGCGTGGAAGAGGGGGGAGGGGGGTGGAAGCAGCCGATGAAGTATGGGATGGTGGCTTTGCTGTGCAGGGTGACGCCCCAGAACTCGGAGGCGCGGACGGAGGGGTCGAAGTGCCGGATTATGGGCGGCATGGAGATGAGGCCTGGCTCCGAGAGGGTTTTGGAGACCCAGGGGATGGTGTTGAAGTAGGCGATCTGGTCGGCGTAGGCTGGGTCGGACATTGTGGTGGTGGTAACTGGGTGGAGAGTGGTTGATGGGCTGTTGGTCGTTCTGGACAGGGGAGACTGAGTTCGTCTTATGTTTTCGGTGGAATTAAAGATGAGTTATCTGGTAAAGAAACGGACGAGTTGACGAGCGACATTTTCCCAGGTCTGCCGTGTTCAAGTATCTACGGCGGAGGTAGGCCGGCGAGCCGGCAGTTGGCCGTCGGGTTCACGGAGTACGGCAAAAGCCTTGTCGGTGGATAACGGCAATTGAAGAATGGCATCAAGTGGAGAATCGGGATATCAGAGTTTGTTCTTGGCAAGAACTCTGATATATCATGTTCGGGGGTGTCCAGTAATCGAAGACTTTGAGTTGTGGGAGTTGGGATGGCATGTCTTCAAATACGAATTCGACAACTTGAGTATGCTGAAAGCCTTGAGAAAAACAGCTCGGGTTTATTCTCACGAACTACCCAGCATTGCGACTTTTATTTAATTGAATGAAATTTACCACCTGTTGGTTACTACCAGCTAATGAGGCAGAGGACTGGGTTGAAATTGTGTGTATTGCTTCTATTATCATACCTAACCATACTTATCGTCGTTGTTTAGGGCCGGGCACAATAACATACATCTAGTGAAGTAGTTACATCATCAAACCTTTACAAAAACATCCGCCTCTTTCCAAAACTCCTCTGGCGCTTCGATCCACGGAAAATGCCCAGCTCCCGCAAGAACCTTGATCTCAGAGTCTTTGATACCATCCGCAACAGCCTGCGCTCCCTCCCCACTACAAACCGAATCCTCCTCTCCTTGAAGAATCAACGTTTCGGCCCTGACCAATCCAGCATCCTTGATATGAGGCAAAATATTCTCTTCAGACATATCGTTCCGGTTCGTCTGCCACGCAGAGGCAGTCGCGGGGTTCTTGCTCGCAACAGGCCCAGCCATATCCCTTCTCAGCACGTCAGCGTTCTTCGTATCAGCGAACCACCAGACCAGCATCGTGTCCAGAGACTCTCTGAAGTGCTCATCATCTCTGGGTCCACCGGCCTTCGCAATTTCAATTAGCTTCTTGACCGAAGGAGCGTACGCCTCATCGTCCTTGCGCTTCTCCATCCAGGCCCTCACATGTCCCGGAGCGCAATCCATGACCTGCGGCGCGATGAGAAGCAATTGAGAGACGTTATCTGGGTATCTCTGGGCATAGCGCAACGCGATGGCGCCGCCGTGCGAGTGGCCGATGAGAAGCGGGAACGCCTTGAGACCGAGGTGAGATCGGAGGTGTTCCAGGTCCTCGACCATGGTCCTCGCGTTCATCGTGGACGGATCTGCTTTGCTAGAGTCGCCATTGCCGCGGGGCTCAAAGTACAACACGGTGAGGTTGGTTTCGAGGCGCGGGCCGAGGCCGTTCCAGAGGTAGGATGCTGACAGGCCCCAGCCGACGGATTGGATGACTGCGAGGGGGCCGGCGCCGCGGATGAGGTAGTTGAAGCGAACTCCGGCGGAGTGGAAGAAGTGCTGACCGAGGGAGAGTGACATGTTGTGAAGAGATTAACTTACGGACCATGAGATTTCGACAGGTAACAGCAGGAGACACTGCGCGCTTGGTTGCATCTGCCTCGTAGTTGCTCCCCCGGGATGAAAGGAGACGAAAGGGCGTATCTGTAAGCAAACCTGTTGTGGTTAGACTCAAACACACTAAAATCTGACATCCAATTCCAGAGGCATGAATCGAGATAAGATTGAGATGAGAACTGTATACTAAACGATTTATTCTCGGACGTGTGCGCAAGCTTTTCTTTCTCAGCCCACGAGAAGACTTCCTATTCTTTCTCTTCCCCATGAGACCGCATTATACATGTTTTGAGAAACCAGAAAACTTCATTCAAGCGTGTCATCAACCCTGTCCGTATCTGTTGCGTGGAAGTCGCCCAGCGCCTTTTTCCACGACTCCAGCTTCTCCATCGCTTCATTCCTAGTAAGTGGATAGCCATCCTTTCCTTTCATTTGAATCTCGACTCTTTCAGAATCCAAGAGAAGCCGCATGGTATCATATCGGTCATACCTGTATAACCAGTATGTCTCAGGATTTCTTGATGCTTGACAAGCCTGGCATGCATCGTCGTAAATCCCATCAGTGACAAAGATAGAAAAGTCGGTTCCGACAGCTCCCAGAAACGTTTCAACATAGTCTGCCTCCCAAGAGGCCACTTCCTTCATCATGGTCTCCGTGATCTTGATTTTACCTCCACCCAGTCGTAGAACATGGCCTAAATTTTTTGGGAAGATCTCGTTCGGTCTTCTCTGAAACCAAGTCTCCAAACAGCCCTGCGTGACTTCGAATCCATCTTGAGATGCTAAGAAATCCAAAATTGCTGGTCCTCTGTTCCAGTTGTACAGAGCCAAAACAATCAAGTCAGGCGTGACTAGTTTGCTGTCTTCCAGGTCGAAAAGCAGCTGGAGGATCTCAACGCTACAAAAGCGGTTCCTGGCAGCCGCACAGAATGCCTCTCCAGGGATCTTGAGAATAAGATGCTTCTCAGAGAAGAACTTCACAATATCCAGGCTGAACGGTTCCCGTTCAGCTATCCTGATCAGAGCACAGTTGGTGACTTTGATATTTGGGCTCCTTTCATAGACTTTACGTAGCAGCTCCAGGCCACCACTCCGCCTACAACACAGTGATTCCACCATTCCATCTGTTTCAAGTAGAGTAGCACATCTATCAAGAAGACTTTGCAAAACATCTGTCTTGCAAGACGCGTTGTCGATGGCGAGAGAGATTGTTCGATCCGAGGGTATTAGAGCAGGCGGATTATACAAGAGTTCTTCTAGCACTTCGCCGCCACAGAACTTGTTTTCGGCTGCGGTCTCCAGTACCTTTTCTGATACTTCCATGTTTGGAAATCTCTGCAAAAGCAGTTGCAACATGCGGACACTTTTTGACCCTGCTACAGCTTCCAAAGCCTCTTCTGTGATGGTTGGCGTGGGCGTACATGTGAGGAGAAATGCAACGACCTCCTCTTCCCTAGATTTAATCGCGCACTCGATAGGTGAACCAATACTCAAGCAATCGAAGTCGATGTCAGCGCCATGTTGAACAAGTGCTTTGACTATTTCCAAGTGTCCGCTGAACGACGCAGCTTGGAGAGGGCTAACCGTATCGTCCTTTGTTTTGCTGAAATCAAAACGATCTATCGACGTAATTTTCTCAAATATGTGCGTAAGTCCGAAGAATGAGACAATGAATAAGGTGTCAATGCTTCCAGCCCCTAATCCAAAGGTTTTGCGGAAATATTGCCAGCGACCATTGCAATTCAGCCAAGCGGCGGTGCTGGGTTGCGCGGTATCGCAGAGTTGTTGGGCTTGGCTGTAGATTTCTTCTTTTTCACCATAACCTTGCAGCTCATAATGTGAAGGCCAGTAGTTGGCGGCATATTCGAGGAAATTGGATTCTGAGAAACCCCCAGCTCTTTTGATTGCAGTGTTCTGGTCGAAATCTTTGTCCGGAAGTTACAAGATACGTAGTGATTTCAGGCAAGCACAGAACATTGTTGTGTGCGTCTCAGGGTAGCCGAATCTCCCTTGCCAAGAGTTAGGAGTAGGCTTGGGGACGAGCAAAAACTCTCTGACTGTTTGATGCACGAACGACAGTTCCCTTGTAACTATCACCAGGAACCCCGTCCAGTTCTGCACAATAGTTTGAAAGTCTTCGCCCCAACAGTCGTCGTAAAACTCCTCTCTGGACTTCCATTCCTTTGTCTTTGTGGAGAGAACAGTGAGAGCTTGGTTGGCCTCGAACAGTGTCAGCGGCCTAGAAGCGGCTAACATGAGTTGCATGAGCAGTTTCGTGTTCTCATTTTTGTAGGAATGTTGAAGTATTTTCTCATACACCTCTGAAATCTCCGAAGGTAGACTTTCCAAAAGTTCAATGATGTCTAATCTCTTTCTGTAGTTCACGCGGTTTTCTTTGATGATCCGGAAAAAGAGTCGCAGCCATAGATAGGTACGATTACCCATGTCTTTCATGCGTTTTTCAAGGAATTCCTGGTCCCTCTTGGGGAGATGACCTGAAATAGTGGGAAGGGTTTCATCTATTACCAGCTCAATCTCCCCATTGATTGTCAACAGAGCTTCGTCGCCGTTGATATGTGAGCTCTGTGAGGAGTGTTCAGGCTCAAGGAGACCTTCCCATGAGGATCTTATGTCATCCCAATTGCGACTCGTGATGATAAACTTCAGACTTGAACTTGATTGCCAGGTTTGTTGAGAAATGTTGTAAAACTTGTTGAGGTAGGTTGCGGTTTTCTTTCGTTCAGATGCCTTGCATTCATCAAAAGCATCCAGGACACAGATTATCTCCCCCGCATCCGGAGAATCGGTGCAACTTGTAAAGATGTCCCAGAGCTCGTCGAAAGAGTCTCTCAGACCAGCGCCCGCACGATGGTAGGGGGTCTTTGCTTTTTGAATGAGGTTCCCGGTCAAATCTTGAGCGAATAGCTGATGAAGAAGAGCAGCAATAGCGTCGCAGGCCCTTGTGCGTTTCTCGTCGCCATCTTTGAAGAAGAAATAGCAAACCGAAGAAGTTGTAGCCCTTGCCGGAGACCGCAGAAGATTTTCATCGATGAGGGCTCTCGATAAAACTGACTTTCCGTAACCTGGCCCAGCTGATATCCAAAGGAGACTCGAGGATTTGATATCTCGCCATCGATAGAATTTCGGATCTTGCAAGACCCACTCGCATGTTCCTTGCACTCGCTCAGGGTTGGCGTTCTTGTGACCATTGAAATCTGCGTGGAGGCTTTCTAACAACTTCCCCTCAATCTCATCTTTGTACTGAAATTGGATTTCCTTTAAGCTCTGAGAAATGTCATCGAGAGCCAGTCGAGAGTTGTAGATTTCGACCAGCTGAGATTCCATGCCATCTTGGGATACTTTGAGTTGAGCTATTTCGAGGTAGCTCTGACAACTCTGGTACAACTCGTTGATGCTTTTGGTGTCCGCTTCCCAGCCAACCAACTTCTCCCAAGCTCGAGACCGCTGACGGGATGACAAGTGGCAGATGGCATGGGCATAGTATCTGATGATCTGATGATGGAATTCGATGAAGACGTCATAAAAGTTTGTCCTTGCATGGCCCCGGAACGGATAGACGGATCTCTCTGAAATTTTATCAGAACACTAACATGCGGTTGACTTCCTCGAGGCCAGCCAGCATTTCCTCGTGCAGCTCAGTTCCCGCCTTCAAAAGCTGGGATTGTTAGTCTGGACACACGTCAGACTAGACAATATTGATCTTACTGGTAGAAAGATGGAAACTGCCGTCCATGCTAACGCAGCGTATGGCTGAGTGCTAGCTGCAGCTTTCACCACGTTATCTGTCCAGAGCAGAAACTTCACCATCTTTTCGACCTGCGAGCGGACATGGATGCTCTTTCCAGCAAACGCAAATTTCCACTGCTTCTCGTCTCGCCTTTTGTCAAGCTTCTTGATGGTTGACTTGACAAATTCGACATCAAATATCGCGGCATCTTGCTCATGTGCAGGATTGAGAACCTTAGCGTAAGCTTTGGCTAAATCACCGTCACTCTCCTGGAACTTTCGAAAGGCTGCAGCCCATATGTCGTTCGGCGTTTCAGGCTCTTCCTGTTGCAGGTCGAGTGGCTCGACCTGATGTATTAAATCGGGGGTGTTCGCTCGAAGTGGTGAAAGCACTGCGGGTGTGAGCTCAGAGGTGGAGGAGACCGAGTTGCTATCGTCCGCTTGCGAGGAGGCTGTCGCGGGTCTGTCTTTGGACCCGAGAAGACGTCGACGCCAGAAGTCTCTTCTGCGTTCTCGCGACATGGTGATGAAAAGACGATCCTTCAACGCCGTTACTTCCCCAGGGACAGTCGGAATGAGCGCGATTTGGGTAAACTCTTTCCAGTGAAAATTATCTGCGACTGCTAGGGGGGGTGCGAGAAAATGGCTCGCATGGTAAATTGAAGTCGACTCCGCAGATGACACGTGTATGGTGAGGCTGACTTGCTTCCTGTCTCGGAATTCCAAAATCTGTCCATTGCTAGGCCGTGATCATGGCAGCATTACGTACATCGCTCTGCGGATGTTGACTGACAGCCAATAGTCCTTGTCGCCAAGAGCACTGCCTTAAACACGGCGTCTAAAACCGACAAGAACAAAACATTTCGATGACGTCCGTATTTTCTAGGAATTGAAGATAGCTAATGTGGCCTGCCAACAGGCGCGAGTTGGCGACGATTCAGTGTTGCTGGGTCAAGTGACTAGTCAGCGAGCGAGATCACCTTGAAACTGGGCACGAGTGTCTTTCACAACGCTTTCCTGTCGGACAATCGCTAATTACAGGCCTTAAGAGTGACAAATATGCACAAGGTGTCAGCTGATCCTTGTAGGCTTGGCTGGCAAGCTGCAAGTGGTGGATGGAGCCAATGGCGGAGAAGGTTGCCAGCACACACAAGGCAGCTCTCTCCAGAGGACAAATGGCACAGGCTACTAAGGTTTGGTTGTTGGCTCCACGTGCTGAACAAAGTCTTTCAGCAATAATTGTCATTTGCTCGACATGTTCAGCTCGTCTCAGCCTGATGATAATCCTGTTGATATACGCAACGCTTCTATCGAAGAATTGCAAGACGACGCCGATCGCATCGACAACTTTGTGGCTACCGTGGAACCAGGCCACCCGGACCGGGCAGCCATATTGAACGACAGGTGCACGGTTTACTATGTGAAGTGGAAGAAATCAGGAATCCTAGATGACGTCGCCGAAGCCGTGCAAGCAGGCCGGGCAGCAGTCGAGGCTCTCACGCCGAATGATACTAGCAAGGGATCAGTCTTCAGCAACTTGGCCGCCTCACTCAAAGGTCTATTCCGGTACTCAAGCAAGGCCGAGGATCTCGAAGATGCAATCAAGTACGGCAAACTTGTCTTAACATGCTTCGCTCGTGGTACCCACCAATGGAGGACGGCAAACGCAAATCTTTGCGACATGATTTGCGAGAAGGGCTGCTTCTATCGCACTAAAGAGGCTCTTGGCGAAGCTTTCGAGTTTCTGGAACATGCAGGCGCACCTGAAACTTTACCGCACTATTATGAGACCTCGCGACTCTCGTATCTCTCGGCTGTCCTAGTGTCTCGATTCGAGGCAACAGACCTTCAGCAAGGCATAGAAGCGGGCTACAAGTCGATTGAAATACTCGAGGACGGCGTCATGCGTGACCACGAGTACATGAACACTTCAGCGGCTTTGATTACGCACTTTCATGTGACTGGTCACTTGAACAGCCGGGAGGAAGCAATTCGACTTTCGGGGCTCTTTTTGGCCCAGATGAGCGATGCGCGATATAGCGACGCGATGCGTGCGTTTAGTCTCTGCTCTCACGGCTCAATACTCGAATTGAAGAGCAGCGGATACAAAGACCCGAATCCGCAATTGTCTATGGAAACCCTCTAAGAGGCAATGAGATTTGGCTGGGAAGCTCTTTCAATCGTTCCGCCTCACGCAGAAAACGGACCGATGCTGATTAGCACTGTTTCTTGGTGGATGGGAGCGATGGCCATGTTGACGCAAGATGTCAAGTGAACAGAGGAGGGCATCGAACTCCTCAACCGAACACTTGAACTGAACAAAGGCTATACAATCAAAAATCTCACCTGTTTGCAAGCCTCTCGCGTCTCTGAGAGATTCAGTACAGCGTCCTCTGCGGGAGGACGTCAGATGGAAAGCACATGGATATTCTCCAAAGGGCGATAGACGCTGGACAGAACGCTCTATTGAACACCAAAAACAACAGCAGGATTATTGGAGAGAGTGGAAAGAATATTGCGTTCATGTTATTCACCAAACATCTTGTTTTTCAAGACTCCGAGTCACTTCCGAAAATCAAGGAGTTGTTCATTGAGGCGGCTGCGACAGAAACGGCGACAATTCTGGTCAGGATCCCCTCGGCACTCCAGGCTGGTCTCATTCACTGGGAATATGGAGAGCTGAAAGAAGCGAACAACATCTTCCAAAATGATGTTGGGCTGTTGACTGAAAGCAACACCCAAGCGACATCTGCAGAAGACTTACAGCAGATACGTGAAATACCGAACCTCGGAAGCCTTGCGACATCTGCTTCACTAGCCGTTGGATGCCCTCCCATTGAGGCAATCAAGTCTTTAGAAGCTGCGAACTACATTCTGGCGAGACTTGCGATGAGTTCAAGGAGCGATATTTCGGAACTCGAGAGAGGATACCCAGAACACGCCAATGCCTACATTGACCTGAGAACCCGAGTTGCACATGCAAGTAGGCAGTCCCCAAGCGCTGCCAACTATCAAAAAGACACGACCCTTCAGCAATCTCTGATCCGGGAAATGGCACCCACGGAAGATGAGATCAGACATTTGGAAGGGTTTGGGCAATTTCAGTTGCCCCTCGGCGCTATTCAGATGATGCAACTTGCGACAGATGGTCCCATTGTGACGATCAATGTGTCCGAACTCCGCAGCGACGCCATCATCATTACAGAACAAGGGATCCAATCTCTGCACCTGCCAAGCTTGACGCCTGCCGCTCTCCAGAGCCATGCCTCAGTTTTCAAAAGCCGTGGGAACCCAACCAGGAGGGATATCCGAGACCCCCGATCTCTCCAAACGTTTCCACTGAGCCCGGCCTCCGTTGGCTATGGGACGTGGCGGAAAGTCCAATTTTGGACGTCACATAACTTACATCGTCTGGTCGTTTGTGGTGGATCACAAGTGGTTTGGCGGGAAGGATGCCGTTCCATGCTGCAGGCAACTATGCTGGTGGCCCTGAAGAAAACGCGCCCAGTCGGATAACTTCGTCCTATATCCCATCTTTCAAGGCCCTCAAATAAAGCCGAATTAAGGGTGCCGCAGCTGTTTCGAGTCAAAATATGCTCCTGGTCACGATGTCCACCAATCCGCCACCGCATCGCCATCTGAACACGACCTACGAGGAAGAGGCTATTGGAGCAGTTTTTGGAACAGACAAGTTGCTTCAACTAGCCCACCCTGACCCGGAAACTGTTCTCAAAAAGATACCGGAGTTCTCGTTTGTTCACTTCGCTTGTCATGGCGCCTCGATCAACAACGATCCGAACCGGAGCGGACTTTTACTCGTTAGGGACGGAACACCTGCAGATCTGACGATTGCTAATCTTGAGGAGATTGAGCTCAAGGAAGGCTCCGTAGCTTACCTTTCAGCGTGCTCCACAGCCGAGCAAATAGATAGCAAGCTTGCTGGGGAGGCCATCCATCTGACCAACTCTTTCCAGGCGTTGGGCTTTCAGCACGTTATAGGAACCATGTGGGGAGCCGACGACGCTGCAGCTGGGGAGGTAGCGAAGAGGTTCTACAAGAAACTCATCTCACATACGAAAAATAGTGTGGTGGATGGCCAGTTAAATGTTGCCACTGCGCTGCACGAAGCTGTCAATGAGTACAGATTGGCATCTCCGGGGCAGAACAGCGTGCTTAAGTAGGGGCCTTTTATTCTCGTTGGTATCTAGGAAAGCATGCTATGCAGGTGTATGTGATGAATCGTCGAATAGTTGATGGTGGAACCGCTGCTCATGGGCGCTTGACTCAATAGTCTAATCAGCTTTCACTCTTTCCATGCTTGATAATGCTCCCTGAGAGTAGTCTCCAGAGGTCGATACTCAACTCCGAGTTCCTTGATACTCCGGCTGTTATCCACGACGAACTTGGTCCCCAAGTTCCTTGAGATGCACTTCCTCGTTAATCCAAACAAAGGTCCTATGAACCGAACGAGAAAATTAGGCAGAACGTGGTCTGGAATGAGCATTGATTTACCCAGTCCTCGGAACAGCTTTGACATCTCCAGGAAATTAGCCATGTCTCGTGACGCCACGATGTATCGACCACTTGCTGTGGGTGTTGAGGCAACTTTGATATGTGCCGTCACAACCTCACGCACGTCGACTGTCGCAAAGTTGAGGTTGGGAACGCCGAAGAAAAGTTTGCCGCTAAGCAGCTCATCGATCAGGAATAGACTGCCTGAATCAGATCCGGAAGACAGCGGCGGTCCGAGAACCAGCCCTGGGCATACCACGACAAGATCCCATCGGCTTTCTTCTTTGGCAATTCCCCAGGCTTCCTTTTCTGCGAGTACTTTCGAGTAATGGTACGGGTTGTGTGTTACAGTGCTGGTCTCGTTGAAGTACTTTTCAGATAATGTACCTCCCATCTTGTCGTTAACGTCCTCGTAGTCTCCGAATATGGCACCGACTGAAAACACGAGTCTGAGGTCAGCAACTTGGTTCCGTTGAAACGGCATTGTATGGTTTGTAAAGGAAAGTATAATGCGCGGACGTACTTGTAGACGTTAAAACAACACGTTTTACAGATGTTGTCTCTTTGACGCTTGCTAGCACATTTCGAGTACCTTCCAAAGCCGGTTCGACACATTCCTTCTGGCCGTCCTTAGTCATCTCCGCCATCATGAAGGGTGATGCGACATGATGGACCACTGAGCACCCCTGCATCGCCTCCTTGAAAGAGCCAGGCTTGAGGAGGTCGGCCTCGAAAAGCTGCAATCGCCCTGCATGCTTTTCTTGAAGAGCCTTGAGAGAGGCTACCTTTTTGGCATTCTTGAGGCTGCGTACCGTCGCGTTTACGCGGATACCTTTCGATAGGAGTTCGTTGATGAGGTGCTGTGCAATGAAGCCACTGCCACCGGTGACTAGGTGCGTTTCGGCGACCTCCATGCTGTATCAAAGAAGACAGCAGGAGTGCACACTTTTTATTGTAGTTGGTCTTTGCGTAATGTAAAACTTTGGATGATTACCACGCCATCCCATTTGCCACGGAATGGCCTTGTCTTTTGTTCTATCGGGCAAGCGAAGCGCCTTTGTTCTGGTTGAGAACCACTATTTCCTCGGCACCCGCGGATAGCCGATCCCGGGTCGTTGACATCCACACATCGTAGGGAGGCCTTCTTTGGTGGAGCTGATCGTCTTTTTCGCATAATACGATATGCTCGGGTTGCTCTGTAAGAACCGCGGGTCGAAGCCGCGATTGTCAGTAGAGCTGATGTTGTCATTGCGTTTTTGTTTTTGTGTCTTAGCATCAGTCGGCGCGTCAGGCTGAACGGCGCTGTTGTCTCCGGCAGTGAGACATGCATCTGCTTTCCCTGAGGACTATGAGAAGATTCCCCATGTCAATAGTCATGTCGTCTGGCCGCGGAATACCGAGCGTCATTTGAGATTGGCAGTAAGTCGGCGATTCATGAGGAGACTTGACCCCTGTAGAAGCCGAGTACCCGTGTACACAACGCCCAACCGCGTATTACATCGGCCGAAGGACTTTTCAAGCGCAAGACCTTTGTATTTAAACTACGCACTGTTTCCCTGCGAAAGCTTACGTCGCGTTAATCTTCCTCTCAAAACCCGTCCCCTGATCTTGATCAGTCGTCAAACCAAGATGACCGGGCTCCATCGTGGATTCGCCTTCGTCCATGTCTCAGGGCTCACTCTCCCGAGGGCCAGCCGTGAGTACAATGAACCTTGCCTGGACGCAGTCATTACAATGATCGCCCAGGGTTCGGAAGGGCGGAAGTATGGATACTTCCCGGAGAAAAACACATCCTCTCTGTCAGCACTTTTGAGCATGTGGCCAGCAGCAAGAGCGAGAACAGTGTAGTTTTCCTCAACGAACTGCCTCTGGGCCAACCCCCTATCCATCAATTCAGTTTCTCCGACGAGTAAGTCCTCTTCGGTGTAGATACCCACTCGAATGACTGAAGTCTCTTGGCTCTCTACATTCTCCACAGGTAGGGCCCTGAGTCTAAGCAAGGCCACAGTGGTGTTGAAGACCAGACAATGAGGATGCCCTTCAGCCATTCTCCGCGTGTCGTCATCGATATCAATGTGTTCGAGGGCATTTAAAGGTCCATACACGCAGTTGTTCCAGACACCGATCGGATCATGTCCAGCTCTACTTTTCCTGGTGGTGTTCTCGAGTATTTGTTGTAAGACGCTGGCATGCTTCCCCATTTCTACCTGCGTCGAGTTGAATCAGATTCGGTCTTCTTCAAGCGGCCGCAAGCGCGTAGTCTCGTTGACTTCTTCGCAATAAAACAACGAAATGAGGCTGCCGAAATGGAACCTACTGAGGGGTTGCAAAAACCTCAATGGGTGATTGTTGAATTGAACTTGTCCTGCCCAGGCCGCCCATGTCCAGGCGGGCAATCCGAGGGATTCAGTCGCCGGGCTTTGCGTGCCTTCGTAGCCCCAGAGGATCGCTTGCAACATGAACCGTTCGGGAATCCCGAAAATGATAGTGCTGTTGCTCAAGAAACCGTAAATCTTTAACACTCCATCGAAAGCGTTCAGGATATCACTCCTGTAAGTCATTGCTCGGCGAGTATAGCTCTCGGTCAGCCACCCGTACATTTCGGCAAAACTCCCGTAGTACGATTCGCTCTGGCGAAGACTAGTCTCGAATCCTTGGCCATGTGACTGGCGACTCATCCGTTGTAGGGCGCTGGGATTGGTCTCCTTTGCACCGAGTCTTAAATTGTCCTGGAAGCAACTGAAGAAGACATCCGGGTCGCCAAAAAAGATATGCCGGCGACTAAGTAGCCTTTCTTGATATGTCCAAGCTCGTGTATCCCATTCAGACTTTTCAACAGCCTCAGTTATGGTGATCATGCTGGCTCCGACACAGTGTCCGTCAATACCTCAGGTATCAGTGATTCCTTCAAAGAATGAGGTCTTTCAAGCTCATCCATGTTGTTCTTTGTCAACTGGAGATCTGCCTCTGGGTAGGCCGTCGCGGTTCGCCATTGATAACTCAGGGCCATGTAGTCCACCCCCTCCTGAGCCTGGATGACACATCGAAGAGCGGCATCAATGAGTCGAAAACCAGCCGGAACCGGTGTTTTGGATATCGGGACATTGCAATTGTGGTCATGGTAGTTGGTGCAGTTTCCCAGGTACTGCTTGAGCTTTGCTATGTTGCTGTATGATCGATCCCAACGATTAATAGCCTGTATTCTCTGGCCCCATAGCTCATATTGAAGGTCAAGCTCCAATACCAGAGGCACAAATTGGCTGATATCAGTCGACTTTGTTCGCAAGCATATGGGGAGAATGCACTTCTCAACCATAGCTCGAGCTTGTTCGTCGGCGGAAATGCCTTCAGTGGGTCGACAGTGGTGCACCGGAAAAGGTCTCCAAATAGCAAGTTCGGCGTTTCCCTCGCCGAAGACATCGAGATGGGCGAGCTCCCTGCCTACGTGAGAGCAGAGAATACATCTTTTCTGTTGGGAATAGGACTGTAACGAATGGAACTCGAGGTCCGAGAAACCTTGGTCAAAAAAAGAATCTCTCTGCGGGTGGTCTTGCGAACCGTCGGCTCCAACGTCGAAAGATTCAGGATCAATCCGCGCGTACACTTCATCTTGACAGAATACCACGTGTGTGAAATCATCCCATGGCTGGCAAGCTTCGCAAAGGAGCGGGTTGTCGGGTCGCTTGCAAGATGTGTCCTCGCAGAAAGAACAATCCCAATCATGCTTCCATCCATCTGGGCACCAACGGCACTTTTTGACCCGCAGGCTGTCTTGTTCCGCGGGATCAGCCGGTGGAATCTCTGACGCCGGCAATTCCATTCCGTGAGTTACTCTGATTGAAAATGTGTCGAGGTAAGCCTGTTAGGCTCCAAAACCGACTGGAGTTATAAGCAACAGAGTGATTTTGTGAAGCCCCCTCTCGAATGTGAGCCTGTTGATCAGGCAGCTGTCAGATAAGGCTATCCAAATATGGATATGTCAGGCACAAGGATTGCATATCCAGAGTATGCATATAACACCTATATCTCCGAATATTCCGATGTCGAATTCCAGCGAGAACACACCGACTTTTCCTTCTTTTTATCATCACCATCATCATCATCATGGATTGATCAATATATACGCTCATTCAATTATCCTCAATGTTGACTGCCTCATACACACTCTTGTGACAGCAGCAGCGTGACGTTCAAGCGCGGTAGAGATTGGCGTGTCAACGACGAAAGATGGGGCTGCCAAATCCCTGGCGAATAGAAGCTCACTATCTCACTCGTTTGCGTTTGCCCTTGCCGAAACCCCTGCAAGTGCGGGATTTTCAGGTTTCAGCCACACCACCCCCTCTAACGTTAATTAATATCATCTTTTTTATTATTTTTAATCAGTTTACTAGTAATTAATACTATTTATATTAGTTTATTCATATATTAATATTATCTATAACTAAAAGTAAATATATTAAGTAAATATTAATAGCTTTATATACTTCCTAAAGCATTAATATATAGTACTAACCTATATTATTAGAGTTTTATACTAGGAATAGGTTTATAAGTAATAATACAAGATACTTAATCTAATATAAAAAGCTTTTTTAGTTTATATAGCTAAAATATATAACGTAATAAAGAATACTATTGAGAGTAAATACTAGTAGTATTGTTACGGTCAGCTATCCGACAGTAGGGTCTGCTAACAGAAGCTGGGGATTGACACGTAGTAACAGTACACTGGGGTCGTGGTCGTAG
>JABGMY010003178.1:0-30560 GCA_014705525.1 Colletotrichum sp. HC292
GATGTGGCTTAATTGACTTACACAAATGGCTGGAGGGTAGTGAAAGGTGCGCGACTCGCTATGATGCGCGACTCGCTATGCATGTACGTTACTAAAAAAAGTTATTCCTAATACTTAGAAAAAGCAAATACTATGGGGAATGGGTTGGAGAAGCTCACTGGCCAATGCGCAACGAGAGTTTGCTTACCTAACACGTGATGTGGAGCCCGTGAAACCTTCTGTCGGGGCCCCTTTATCGCGTTCTCAGCATGAGCGTTGAGAACGACCATCGCACCGTCTACACTTACAGCCATGCCCAAGTCTAAGCCAGGGGATGCGCTGGTCGGAAACCCTCGCCCTGCATCCCAGCAGGCGAGGCTGGCCGCGGTGAACTACATCAATGACGCGCGCAGTCCAGTCGTGCGCGACAGTGGGTATGCCCCCAAATACTACGTGGTCTACAACCTGCGAGGACCCCAGGCGCACGGCAGGAAATACGGCATCTTCACAAACTGGAACGATGCCAAGGTGCAGACTGAAGGCTGCAAGAACAAAAGTACGTGCATGTACCGGCTGTGTGGTCCGTCAGCCCCACCTTACTAACACGCGGTGTTCAACTCAGACACTACTGCTTCGACTTTCAACCAGGCTGTGAGTGAAGCCGGCTTCCTTCGTGACCTATGAGACTTACATACACTAGGTGAACCTTCTCGTAGAGGGCCTGGCCCTCGAGATCGACGATGGCTGCTTGTTGAATTATCCCCTGGCACAGCCAAGTCAGTCTACCGTACCCGCCCCTGCACCCGCGTCGGCACCTGCTCCGGTCAAGCGGCCCCGGGAGGAGAAGGACGGGCCCGACCCCTTTTTTGTTGACGTTCGTCCACAAAAAACCGTCAAACGTGAGGAAAATCACCATAGTGGTACACCTGAGTTACCAATCATGGTGGAGGATGATTCCGATGATGAGGTACCCAAAGAGACGGAGAATTGCTGTGAGGCCGCAATCAAAGGAGAGGGGGGGTTTGAGGACGACGAAGAAGCAATGATGGAAGCGGAGGGGTTTATACCTCTCAGTGGCTACTCCGATCAAACGAACGAGTACATCAAACGCGAAAATGATCGCCAGAGAGGCGGGGAAGCCCCGGCCGTAGCAGAGGCGGCCCCAGAGCCTCCCCTCTGCCCTGAACAGCAGCACGCCCTGGATCTGGCCATGCAGGGCCACAATCTCTTCATCACTGGGTAGGTCAATCAATAAGGAGATGGAAAACCAAGGTCATGACTGACACTCTCAGATCCGGCGGCTGCGGCAAATCGGTCCTGGTGAAGGCCCTCCACAAGGCCTTCGACGCCCAGAAGAAGACCGTCTACCTCGTCGCGCCCACGGGCCAGGCCGCCACTAACATCAACGGCAGGACAACATATTCCTACGCCGGATGGGGCACCACCGCCCCGAAGGAGACAATCAGGACCCTCATCCAAGAGGCGCGTCGCCGGAGCGTGTGGGACCGCATCATGAGCACCAACGTCCTCATCATCGACGAGATCAGCATGGTCGAGAGCGAGTTCTTCAACCGGCTCTCCGACGTCCTCACCAGCCTCCGACGGGAAGCGTTCGTCCGCAACTACCCCAGTGTCGTCGAAACCCAGACCGCGGATTCGGTGGAGCGGCCGTTCGGCGGCATCCAAGTCATCGCCGTCGGCGACTTCTGCCAGCTGCCCCCCGTGCTACCGTTCGGCAACTGCACTGTGGAGGTGGCGTATAACGAGCATAGCGGTACGTCGACGCCGTGTGGGCAGATGGAGCTCGACAAGAAAGGCAACCTGCACTACTGTCCTCGAGACAAGGAGCACCCCAGCTTTCGGGATGCCGACAAATGGGCTTTCAACTCGAGGACCTGGGAACAGTGCAACTTCCAGTGAGTATCATGACCCATTGGACGGTGCAACCGAGGACGCAGACCTGACACCCTCGGCAAATAGATACATCCATCTAACCAAGATCCATCGGCAAACCGAGGAACACTTCATCACGATGCTCCAGAACATCCGCCTGGGCCATACAACTGACGCCGATCTAGACGTCCTCCTGCAACCTCGCGCAGTCAGGGATGGCATAGCCCTGTTCAGCCATAAGCAGAAAGCCAAGGACCACAACCAGCGGGAGCTCAACAAGCTTCCCAGCCGGCCAGAAAATTGTCTTGCCCTGGATTATCCAAGAGACCTCGGCGATAACAACGACAAGCACCGGTTCGACAAACATCTGACCCTCAAGGCCGGCATGCCGGTTGTGCTGCTGGCTAACGTGAGTTCTCCCCTCTCGCAGTGCCATCGCGCACCCCGTTCAGGGCCACCTGGAACAACGCGCTAATCAACAGCTCGCAGCTCGACGTCGAGAAGGGTCTCTGCAACGGCAGCCAGGGCAAGCTCATCCGCTTCGTACGGACGCTGCACAACCACAACATGCCCAAAGAGCCTGACGAGAAGAGTTACAAGGGAGACCGCTACGGCTACGAGGTCGCATGCGCGAGATACGACCAGATCAGTGATTACATCCAGGGCGCATCGGGCATCCAGGGTTGTGAGTTCTCCCTCGTCCCGGGTCATCCAGTAAGCTGTAGCCACAAACCGCTAACCTACGACAGTTCCCGAAGTCATATTCGCAAACGGCCAGCGACGCGTCATCGTGCCCTACTGCAACATGCACGACATCGAAACGGCGATCGAGCAGACCTCCAACGGGACCAGGAAGGTCCTGAAGGGGTACTCGGCGCGCACGCAGATCCCCCTCGTCCCGGGCTGGGCCATGACCATCCACAAGAGCCAAAGCCTGTCGCTCGACCGCGTCAGCGTCAATCTGCAGGACGTCTGGGACGGGAGGCAGACGTATGTGGCCCTGAGCCGCGCGCGATCGCTCGGCGGCCTCAAGGTTATCGGGGACAAGGGCAAGATGAGGAGGACGCTGCCGTTGGACCCTGAAGTGAGGAAGTTCATGAGGGAGGTGGAGCGCCGGGCGGCTACGGTAGACGAGGCGCGTGGGTAGCCATTTCTTTGAAAGGCTCGGGTGGTGTGAAATGGGCTTTGAAGATTGCTGGGGATGAGAGCGGGGGAAGGAGGTGAAAAACCACCCCTTTCCGTGGCGAATTGGCTATGAGCGGGGTAGAGAGAGCGTATGAGCCGCCTGGCTGGCTACTAGTCTCCAAACTTGGCGGCCATTTTTGTTCGTGTAAGGGGAGTTTAGCACATTCTGTAGGATACCAGCCAAAGAACTGAGGCGAGGGCCTCGTCGGCAACAAGTATGGGAGCGTGTTCCTTTCTCTACCGAAGGCAAGACGGTATCAACACTTCCTTCATCTGGGCAGGTTTCGTTCCACAGATGAATGTTTCGCAGCTCATATTCAGAGCCGATCTGACCCACTTCATTCGGCGGTGGCCGGGGCAAAAGGCAAGGCTCATAGTGCGCACAACCGGCCATTCATGTGAGACTCCGTATGCAATGGACCAACGCGATCTTCAACATAATTCTTGATCGAATGTTGCATGTAGCTTCTAAGTCGTCAGCTTTGATGAGTGAATGAAACCAACTACGGCGTTGGTCACGTGCCCAAGTTCGGGGTCCCATTGCAGACCGGCATCCGGATATTAAATACCCGGATACGATGACATTTCCATTTGATTGACAGCCTACATCGACACGGCATTGAATTTCATTCCTTACCAGCTTCGAACCCCAAAACTCATTACCGCACAGGTCAATTTCCAATGAACACCCAGGGTAATCAGAGAAAACGGGTTCTGACAGCTTGCTTGGCCTGCCGGGCGAAAAGAACCAAGGTAGAGCAACTGCCATGAGCGCCATATTCTCCACCACTCTAACCACCATGCTTTCAGTGCGACGGCAACCCTATCCAATGCTCAGCATGCAAGTACCGAGAGTCTGATTGTGAATACGTACACACCCCGAATAATCGCAAGTAAGTCCTTTCCCTGGCTTCGGCGGACGTGGCTTGTTGTCAAGTGGAGCAGGGGCTGATAAAGCCGTGTGCAGACCCCCGAAGAAGGAATACGTTGCTGCGCTGCAGGCTCGTGTCAAGAGCCTCGAAGCCGAACTCGCCCGAGTGCGGGGCTCCGGTGAGGGTGGTAACTTCACCCCCGTTGCTGACACCGAACCCCGGGAAGCCGGCCACGAAGATGAACGGATGTCACCGGAGTCCACGACCAGCCATGGCACGCCTGGAACATTGTCAGTGGCGATAGAAGAAGTCACTGATATTCTGGGACGCTTTGCCATAGGCGATGGGGGAGAGCTCTGTTACTTTGGCTCCCGGAGCAATTTGAACCTCTTGAGGAGCGCGACGATCCGATCAACGTCGAACAATGAGATGCAGCGCAGAGGCTACGAGGCGGGCAAGGCCCAGGTGGGACTCGTTGTAGTGTCCCAAGACCTTCAGACGCACCTTCTGGATTTATTTTGGAAGTGGCAGAACTCCTGGCAGTACATCGTTTTCAAGGCGCCGTTTCTGCAAGATCTGAGCAGCCACCCGGACAACCCCTTCGGGCGATTTTGTTCGCCTGCCCTGCTTTACGCCATCTTGGCACTTACTTCGAGGTACACCGACGATGTACGTGTCAGGACTGATCCTAACGATCCAAATACCGCGGGAGATGCGTTTGCGGCGCAGGCACGAGTAACGCTTCACTATGAGTGTGAAGCGCCAAACTCGACCACCGTCCAGGCTTTAGCCTTGACGTGCTTGCGCGAGATGGCCGTCGACAAGGAGGCCCTCGGTTGGATGTACTGCGGTATGTGTGTGCGCATGGCTATGAATTTGGGGATGCACCTGGACTGCTCGCTGTGCCTCTCGGAGGGGACACTCAGTGCCGAAGAGGCTGAGGTGAGAAACGTGACGTGGTGGGGATGCTACGTGCTTGACAAGTATTCACTCCCATTTGTTAGTCAGAGTTGGAGGCGTCACTAGCTGATCTGGAAGCAGGCTCTTCAACATTGGTCTGGGGAGGCCGTCTATGATCCAGGCGCGGGACGTCACAGCTGAACTGCCGAACACCTGCTGCGTGGAGGAGCTGGAACCATGGCAAGGGGCATCAAGCCTACTCAACCCCATTTCGACTGCTGCGTCTCACAGTATCACAAATGCTATCTATACCTGCAAACTTTTCGGCGCCATGGGCGACATTCTCGACGCTATGTAAGCCTCAAATCCCTACCTAATTATTACACATTCTGGAAACATGTGTCGACACTAGATCCTAACTCACATTTACATGTAGCTACACTCCGTTAGACGATAGAACCAGGATTCAAACCGAAAGCGTGGTATCAGAAGGCCATATTATGCTTCTCAGGTTTTTGGACGACTTGCCGCCGTTTCTAAAAGTTTCCAAAACCTCATGTCACCCTTCGCCCCCGCATGTGTATCAACTTCAGTAAGCAAAACCTCAAATCATGTTGCGTATTTTCCGTTTGAGTAACATAACACATTCTTCAATACCACGTCATCATGATCCTACTTCATCGCCCCTTCCTCAAATCGACTGGTTCTTCCCGGGAGTTCGCCTTGTCCGCAGCAGGCCAATCAGATGTTCACACGGCGGCGTGCCGCAAGGCTGCTCAGTGGATAGCCAGGATCTTTCGGATATATAAGAAAAGCTTTTCTCTTGTAGGTATGCGGTCTCTCAATGAGCTTCCGTTGTCGCTGATGAGATGACCGCCACAAGCGCACAATACCAATTTCTGCAGTACACTGCGCTTTCACGGCCGCGGTGATATTCCTGGCAGATGCCACGTCGGGGGACAATGAGCTTCGGAAAGAGTCTCTGAAGGATCTCAAGACATGTTTTGACAGCTTGCAGACCATGAGTATCGCATGGGGCTGGAGCAAACGTGCAATATCTGCGTTGCAACAGATCGCTAGACGGTGGGACGTCGAGATAAGCAGCACAGACGGAACTTGTGGTTTGGATGAGACAGCCATCTATCAACCCAGTGGGGATGACGAAGACTCGTTTCCCCGCCTTCTTTCAGAAACGACTGCTCAGCAATCGGCGGACAGTTGGCTGGACCTGGGCACTTACTTGGATTACCCTGCAGAGTGAATTGATCGTCATTCCATATGGCTTGGGTACCACGAAGTGACGATTTGAATAATACTAGATAGCCCCAGAAGTCCAATGGTCATGGACACCGCAGATTAATACTTTGTATAGCTCACATGTAACCCTGCATAGTCAGTGTTGCGAATTCACTTTGTTTCACTGGACGTAGTTTGGAAATGGATGGGTCGCTGTACCTTGCTCTCTGGCAAGGTTGACTGGCCTTCGCTTTGTTTCTGAGCTATACGTGTAATATGTTCAAGCAGCTGCCCTCATCGTCCATAATTATTCATGAATGGCTTATCACCCCACTACCTGAGGCAAGAGGAGGCCCCATCCCAGTGTGACAGGGAAGAACTAGGAACCCAATCCCATAGCGAGCCGACATACTTTGACCCCGGATTCTCTGAAGCTTCCCCGCAGTGGGCCCTGCATATTCCATCCGCCGCAAATGCTATCCGGGCATGCATTACCCGAGTGGTTATCCGGGTCAGCAACACCCGGATTGAATCATGCATGATATCTCTTCCTATCATTTGTGCCTGCAAGAAGGGGTGACGTCTCACCCCCGCGCCCAATGTTCCTATTCCCACAAGAGTCCTATCAGTACAATGAAATAAACTGATAGGGGAATAGGATGAGATAGTATTACTTGCAAAGATGATATTTAATCAATCACGGTATGATTACTGCAAGGATGTTTGGTAACTAAAAGACCGTCTTTTCCAGCTATTTGAACACTTGCCGGGCATTTTACAACCAGAGTCTCAATTATCCTCCAGCCCGTCTTTCTCATTTTATTATAGCGCTTTCACATCGCCTTGAAAATGTCTATCCGTCAATGGAAGGCCGCCGTCTGCCAGTCAGAGCCCTGCTGGTTCGACAAAGACGCCACCATTGAGAAGTCGCTTAAGCTCATCAGGGAAGCCCGCAGCAACGGCGCCTCCCTGATCGCATTCTCAGAGGTCTGGGTCCCCGGGTACCCCAACTTTCTCTGGTCAGGAAACTACAAGGAGAACATCCCGCTCGTCCAGAAGTACATGCAGAACAGCATCACGGCGTATGGAGACGAGATGCTGCGGATCCGCCAGGCCGCGGCGGAGAACAAAATCTATGTTGCCTTTGGCTTCAGCGAGCGTGTAGGTGCTAGTCTGTACCTAGCACAGGTGCTTATAAACTCCGAAGGCAATATCCTGCTTCATCGGAGAAAGACAAAGCCGACCCATGTCGAGCGGACAATTTTTGGCGACTCGACGGGAGACTCCCTGACCACTGTCGTCGACACGCCTCTGGGCAAGATCGGAATGCTGAATTGTTGGGGTAAGTTCTTTCCCGGGTCTCTTCTTAGATTGTCATCACGCTGACTCCATATCCAGAGCATCTGCAGCCTCTTCTCAAGTACCACACCTACTCCCAGGGTGAGCAGGTGCACATCGCCGCCTGGCCTTTCAACGGCGAGTTCAACGGCGGCATCGAGCCGTGGTCGCTGTTCGGCGAGGCCAACGAGCTTACGGCGAGCCGCATGTACGCCCTCGAGGGTGCCGTATACGTCCTCTGCACCAACCAGCCGCTGTCTGCCGAGGGAGCCCGCCTCAACAGCGAGGGCCAGGGCAGCGCCGACATGGACAGCTTCATGCTGAGTGGCGGTGGAGGCCGGGCCGCCGTCTTTGGTCCGGACGGCCGGCAGCTTACCGAGCCCACGAAGCCTACATACGACGGCCTCATTTATAGCGATATTGACCTTGACAAGATCGACTACGCCAAGACCCTAACCGACTGCGTGGGTCATTACTCCCGGCCTGATCTCCTCCGTCTCGTGGTGGACGACCAGCCCAAGAACTCCGTCATGAGAGTTTCGTCGGACAAGCCCACCAACTCGCCCTACATCTCGACTACGGGGGACGAAACTCTGATTTCGACTCACAAGACGCTTCGCGAGATTCTTCGGGCTAAGAACCGGCTGGAGGACAGTGACGTTTCCGTCGTCGACGTTCCGCAAGCTTAGGTATATCATACAATTAGCTTAAAATTACAGCTTCTCCGATTTATACAAAAGATCAACCGATCTGAATATCTTGGCAACAAACTTGAACACTATTCCATTCGCATGTCACCTCCACCGTGTGGATAAAATATGTACTTAGCTCGACGCAGACGCTCTTTGCCCTAAGCAGGGACGTGCCGGCGATTAAGCAGTATACGTCAATAAAGTGTGGGCAGCTATCCTAATACTCACGACAACCTTCCTGCAAATCCTCGCCATTTGTGGTATTAATGTGCTTGATCCGAGATCCAGACATCCTTGGCTTCGCTAGTTCTCTCACTCTGGACAACGCCTTTGTGCCAGTATCAGGCGGTTCATTCCAAGGATCGTGCAAGATCTCTCAGAAATATGCGGGTTCAGCTTGCAGATGTCAAACCGAGAGACAGCCGTGGCTACATTGCGTTGAGTGCAGTGCCTTTAGTCGTCCCGGCGGGGGAAGGCAGCGATGGGAGCAAGGAAGAAAGTCCGGGCTTGGGGCAACTGAAGAAGAGAAGAATGTACATCTAGCACTGATATAATACGAGGAATCCCGCTTGGAGCTCTGCTGGACGTAGATCGTCAGCTTGGTCAGTCAATTCGGCGTACCCGACACCTTGATGTTTTCCACTACTACTATCAACGCCACACTCACCTTCCCGTCAAGCCCCATCGGTTCTGATTCCACCAAGTCTGAGAAACCAAATCAGCTGACCGCGCACCGACCAAAGACGCGTCCATTCCTGGGTATCAAAAATGTCATGTGAGCAAAGTGCCGCTAGATATGATGCGAGCTCCAGTTGAACGATCATGACAATTGCAATCTGGGACTTGATTACGGCGTACTCCGGGATCTAGGTTTCTTCTCACACTGAGAGCATAAGCCGCAATTGCAATACAGCAATCATTGTTCCATCTTTGTGCCTCACGCTGCTCGCCACAGAAAGTGTAATTTCGCCGGTGACTTGAATGAACATATACCTCATGAACTGTGATCTCATCTACAGGCGCAGCTTTACCAGATGATTTAATACTTAAACCCCTCAAATACCCCCTCACGTTATGCCAGATACGATCCATAATCACTTCACTAAACCCAACTCCCTCAACCCAAACCCCCACAATGAAGCTACTACTTCTCCTCCTGTCCGCAATCGCTCTCGTCGGAGCCTCCAAACACCCCAACCCTATCGACGACAAAGTCCCTGCCAAAGAAACAGTTCCAGCATGGTGTTAAGTAAAACATCGCCATTCCTATGAACCTGACTGCGTGTCTGACGAAGATATACTAGGTACATAATGGGATGTTCTTGCATGGGAGAATTGGGATTAACCGTAAATGTGGCGAGGGGGAGAATGCGTAAGTCTTTCTGGCTCATCGGTCTTGGGAGAGGATCCATCGCTGACGGAACATTAGATCGGGCCAGACGGTGGCAATGGCTCTTGATGTGGATGCAAAACACACGGGTGGTGCATTTCTGATACTGCCCGAACGGGAGTTCAATTGGTAGCGAAGATGTTGATCATGGGGGGCTCGCTATGGCACCAGAAAGTCTGACAATGAATTACGAATCGAGATCTCTATTGGGTATTCTACCCCGATTTCTTCTATCTGCTCTAAAGGAAAGGGTCGTCTCTCACCTCTTTCGTAACTGCGTACCACACTTTTAATCAATTTCTATTCCAACGACAACCCGAGAGACTGGGTCCTTGGTAAACCCTACGGACCATGATCGTCGTCCTCCATCGTCCCTTGTCGTCCCTGCCGTCATTGTCCTTGTTGTTGTTGCTGTTGTTTCGCTTCGCTATGAATTTGTTCGGATTATGAGTACCGCATTAAGAATAAGCCAGTAAGATGGTGTCGAGCCTTGCGACACGTGTGCCACATGGCTGAAAAGAATGAACGTGGAATGGAGAAAGGCATGACGTGGCCTGAGTGGCGCTCCTGTTGTCGTTTACACGATATCCCCTGTCTTTGTCCTGCTGGAGCTGCGTGGCCTGCCCCAAAATTTACGTCGTTGAGATCCGTTACCGGAATCGATACTCTGTCGTCCGGGGTGCGCGACCGAACTACTGCTCGCAACCGGCTCGAGATCGACGCGCTCTCGGATACTCTGAAGACGAGAAATGTGGGGTTGCTGTGCCTCCCTACGAGATTCGAAGACGTCCTGGAAGTCGCTCCAGTTGTCGTCGACAAAAGGGACGTTGCCGCGCGAATCGGCACGCGAGCGAGTAGCCACGGCGCGGTGCGGAACAGATCGTTGAGATTGGCCCCCGTCGGGAGTCGCAGGCGGGCCGTCGCTGGGGCCGGCGTTGCTGGCGGAGTTGTAGGATGGAGGAGGGGCACTGCCAGTCCAGAACAAGGGGTACTCGCGGGAACCACCAGGCTGCACCTGCCAAGGGCCTTGCATGCCAAGATCGCGGATTTCGGCCATGAGTTGGGCTGCAAACTTGTTGTGTCTCTGGAGACGGAGCAGTTCGTTCTGGAAGTTGGTCTTGTGGAAGAAGATGAGGTTCATGGTGAAAGACTGGACTTCGTTGAGGGTCCTGACTTCGGTAATGATACGAGGCTGGTAATCGCGCTTGTTGTCGAGGCAGAAGTTGAGCATGCGAGACTTGAGCTCCTCGATGAGACCCGGGTCAGTACCGAAACCAAGCTTCAACTCGATGGGATCGGCGAGACCCGCAGAGCGACGTTGGTTCAGAATGAAGAGAGTGTTTAGCACGCTGTTGGGGGCTTGAACAATGTGACCCTCCATCTTCTTGAATTCGGTGTACAGAAGAGAGATCTCAGTGACGTAGTAGTCGTCGCCAGTTCCGAGAGTGCCCGTGTTGCCGTAAATAGTGACACGGTCACCGACATCGAAGGGGTGCTTGACGAACACGAAGATGATGGACTGGAGAAACTCCTGAGCAGTAGCCTGAAGCATCCAAGCGAGACCAAGGAAACTAGAGCCGGCGGAGGCAAGGCCGGCGGCGGCAGAGCCAGAGAGGATGGTAATGAAGACGATGATGGCGATGATGACAATCATGAAGAGGAATACCTTGTCAAGCTTCTTGATAACGGAGTCGAGATCCTTGAGGGAGGCAGCAATGGCCTTGCGTTCCAGGTGGATTTCGTTGCAAGTGCCCTCCATCTCGTCCATGGAGATATCACCATTCAGATCCTTGTCAAAGATGCCGAAAGCGTGCTCGGCCTCTTCCGCGGTCTTGAAAGCAACCTGCATGTCCTCGAGGTAGATAGTGTCTTGGCCTTCCTTGACCAGACTGCGAAAGATGAGACGGGCCAATGCGTGGGCAGAACCTGTGTTACGCAGCATCTCATAGACAATCTTGCGGGCATGGTTGAAGGCAACCTTTCGTCCTATGAAATCGTTGCCTACACGGGCTGCCACGCCACCAGCCTTGGTAAAGGCGTAACGGACATTCTTTCCAACGACGCCCATGGGGGTGCGGGAGCCCGAAGGACCCCCGGTTTCCGTAGTCTGCCAGATGGAATCCTCGCGAGCGATACGCATTTTGGAGTGTTCGTAAAGGTGGACCAGGTGGTCAACATCGCTCTTGTTGGTCTCGATTCTCTGGACGTAGGTACGTTGGTGGAAGGAGGTGGCGATCCATTGGATGCAAATCTTCTCGGCCCAGTTGAGGCCAGCCAAGACCAGCAATGCAATGATAACCTTGCGGACGATGTCGATCCATAGAAGTTGGGGGAGGTCGGAGGAATCGCCATCGAAGCCGTCCGGCACCACGCGGTGGTCCTCGATAATAGGGGAGAATGAGCAAAGGATGGCAAGCATCCACATAAAAAGGGCAGTGTGAAGCTCGAGGCCCTGTCCGACATCCTTCCACTTCTTGTGGTTAGACGACCCCATTACAATGGCAATGCCGCCGAATATGAGGGGGATGAAACTCGTAATCATGCGGGTAGTCCATAGAGAGCACCAGAGAACCTCGAGCCAGATACCGAACCAAGTCAGATAGACGCCAGTTGCACCTCCGACGGTGGCGCTATCCGGGTTGACCACAAGAGCGCCCATCAAAACAGGGATAAGTAGCAGAGCTGCTCCCGGGATCATATAAACCGTGTATCTGAAGAATCGGGGAAACTTTCGAAGCCACTTCCAAATGGCAAAGGCAAAGGCGCCGGCCTTCTTCTCTGGTGGTGGTTTCTCTTCCTGTTGATTCGGGTTCAAGTCGCCCGCGAATACGTCTTCGGGCTCGCCCTGATGGGTTCTTCCCTTGTGAGAGCGACCCTCGTGCTCCTGATTCGACACAAATCTTTCGGCGCGCAGTAATTCCAGGTCATCGTTTAAACGCGAGGCTTGCTCCCTCGTGCCAGAAGGGGACATCGTTTGGGGGCGCATATCGTCATCACCCGGCAGGGGCAATAACTGATCCGTGTTAAGCCTCGACATCTTTTCGCCCTGCGGGGGCTGGGAGGGCTCCGTCGCCGTTTGTAAGGAGTCGGACGTGTGGGCAGAACCCTTCTCGTCGTGCACCTCCGAGTCGGAGCGCTCGCGATTTGTTGCCATACTGGGCGGTTTGGCCGTGTTGGCCGTGTCTGGATGAATACCGGGGACGACAACGGACGACGACAGAGGACGAAGACGAAGGCGATACCAGAGATGGGGGAGATGGTAAAAGTTGTGATGAGGCCCAATTGATGTAGGATTAATAGGTTTTCTGGAGAAACCAAAGGAAAGGTCGAATGACGAAATTCAACCACCTGGATGGGTAGGAGGCGACTGCTTGGTCTGGAACCGTTGCGGTCGGTCGCTGTATTTCTCGGCGTGTGGATAACACCGAGCTGGTTGTGTGAGATCTGAGCTTAGATCTGACCTCTCCAGCCAAGAAGAGGTGAAGTGGTCGGTCGGGTATTCGGCAAGAGTATTCCTCTTTCCCCGTGGGTGAATACCTGGGAGAAAATGCCGATGGGGAGGGAAGAGGAGTGACAAGACTGGGGAAGGAAGCTCTGAAGCTCTGAAAGGGAAGGGACGTGTTGATGAAATATCTTGGGTAGGCGCGACCGGGATGGTACCAAAAGGGTAACCAGCAAATGGCAATCAGTCGCGGGAAGGAGCACAGGACAGTGGGACTGGGACTGGGAATGGGACAATGGGAAACCCAGCGCGGAGCGGAAATCTTAGCATCAAGGGCGTGGTGCGGTGGCAGAAGAGGCAGAAAAAGATCCAGCATCTCCAGTCTTTGCAAGTCCCTGGCCTTCTCGGTCATTTAAGAAACAGGGACTCTACGAGGGAATTATGGAGACCTCATTGAGTCTGGACGTGGTGTGAACCTACAACCCCAGGAATCCCGTGTTTGAGCTCAATGAACCAAGAGAGCGCGCGCTGGGACGTGGATGGGGGGATCCAGTTTATTCCACGCCTGCATCTCTCTGACTCTTGTCGTCGTCCTATCGACTCGCCTTGCTCTACATCTGCACCCTCCTTGACGGCGGTGCCCAGAAAAAATTGGGTGACAGGATGCTGATCTCTGCTTGGGGCCCGTGGCTCGCTGGTGGCTCGTCATAACATTAAAAAAAAGAAGCGGGTCCTCTTTTTTAGAAGCACTGCCAAATGTTAAATAGAACCGAGCAGAGAACCGAGTTCGCTTCCATTGCATCAGGGAGCTTGGGCCGATTGCGATGGATGTGAGGCGCGGCGGCAGGCAATGGATCATGAACAGTACAGAGTACCTGAGATAGGTAAGGTACGTATGATAACGACAACGACGACGACTTACGACAACCACGACATCTGCTGCAGTTGCTCATCCGATCTCCCATCCGACGTGAGACGGTCCGGGCCCTTCCATTTGACAGAAACGACTGCGCGGACTGCGACCGGGTTGGACGATGCTTGATGTTTTCTTCTCTCTTAATGCCCATAACCCCCACCAACATGGCACCGGGATGTTGCTTCCATCGTTCCAGAACCACAACCCATCCTTCTGCCCATCCACCATCCACAGCCCGCGCATGCCGGTGTCAACAACAAGGTAGGGAACTGGAGCTCAGGGGAGGGAGGAGCTTGGGAATTTTTCTGTTGATTCTGCAATTCTGCGAAAGGGGGGGACCCTGAATCCAAATGGAAATATCTCTTTTCCCCGTCAGGTTGATTGCTCGGGGGCACCGCAGTGGGCGATAAGGCGATGGCTGGGAGCCGCGTTGCAACATTGCAATTAACTGAAGCGAGTTTGTATGGGTTCCATTCTCTTCATTCCTGGATCCCGACATCTACACCGAAAGTTTGAGGGAAGGAAGCTCGCATTCTGCAAGCAGCATGTGCAACAGCTGCAACAGACATGCGTCCTGAGGCTTGGAGACGTGCATTGAGGGAGGTGCATTGGCTGAGTTGCATGCATCTGATGCATTGTGTGCCTCCTGCCGTCGATCGACTGCCGTGACTGCCTCCCACCTCCCTTCAACGGAAAGCAGGTGCACCATGGCACCCTCCCTCAGGCTAAGGCAGGTCGACACCTTCCTTGGCCATCTGCCATCCCGTCGCGCCTTCCGCCATGTAGTGTCGCCTCACTGTTTCCTCGCGCTTTCCTCGGTTCGCGGCAGGCCTAACCTGCAAACTCTCTAGCGCTTCAATGGCCGTCAACTACACACCCACCCGTCGTCATCTTCGCCATCACCAACACCAACACCACCATCATTGCACATGCACCCTGCGGAGACCATCGTCAGTCACATCCACAGATCCAGACAATCTCACCCGGAATTCTGCATTATTGGACTCGGGAACGCCAGAAACAATGCACAAGGCTGGCAACCCACGGTCACCTGGCGGCCGACAGCAAAGCTGAAAAACAGTCCCACTGAGGATGAACCCTCGATCGCCCATGATCGCGATCCTGTCCGCCATCCCACGCGTCTTGCACAAACACCCGCACACTTTATCCCTGGCACACCCAGAGGTTGAGACACTGAGGCTCTCTGCCGCGTTGCACTGAACCGTCCCTCCCGCGAACAGACACTCGTCGATCACCTGTGCAACTGCCGCCGGCCTTCCTCCCGAGCAGCGGCAGCCACGAGCATATGAAGGCGTGCCAGAAGCAGTCGAACTACACATGGCCGCCACTACCTCCCGGTGCCATTGCAAGCCACCTCAACAGAAACCCTAGCGCGATGGCGGCGGCGTGGGTGCTTTAATCACGGCGGAAAACCACCGAAGAGGCCGAGCATAACCACCGACAACACCAGCCAGTGACGACAGATGTATTTCACAACCAGTCCAAAAAAAAACAGAACACCTTTCCGAGGATGGGAAACTACAACAGTCCGAAGCGCGAAAACAACTGTCGAGCAGCACTAATCAAAGGCCAAACGGGCCCAAATACGAGAACCGCCGCCAATCCATTCCTGGAGCAGCACCCTTCGCAGAACCGGCGTGTCTTGGCAGCGGCATCCGCTGTCGGGTGGTGCGCGACACTGCTCAACTTCCACTACATACTGGCGAGTCGCGACTGCTGCTCCATGCTCTCCAATCGCAAGCAATTGTCCACGGGACACTGATCGATCCCAGAATCAGCGACGCACCCGCTCTGAGGGAATTCATTCGGTGCGGCTTGGGAACCCCCACTCCAAGTCGACCCACCCGCCACGGCTGACGTCACTTGGTCCTCCCATGTTCCGCATTCGAAGACGGTAAAACCGGTCCTTTGCCCGTTTTTCTTTCCCCTGCCAAGACTCCAAGGACCCGGCGCTGAGCCCCTAATTCTGTTCGGCCCACCGACCCCCGAACCTTCTCGTCCACTGTTTCGATGCTCCGATGCCGTCACTGTCCTCCGTCCCTGCTTTTGGCGCGTCCACGACAGTCCGACGACATCTTCAGGCACGGAGTCGCAATCTGTCCAATTTTTTGATGCTCCCCCAGATTCTCTGGGCCTGGACTCTGTTCTCCGCGGGTCCAACGCGAATCTCGGAGAACCAGATCCATTGTGAATGCAAGACCACTCACAAATGGACGACGACCAAGATGTCAGCAGCGATCAGATGCAGGGAGCCCGAGGGTCTCATGAACTGCTAACTAATGCTTGATGCCAACGTTGCACGACGCAAGCCGTCTGCAGTCGCATTTTCGGCCGTTTCAACCACCACCATTTTCCAAGACCAACATCTATCAGTCCGCGAAACAAGACCTTATCACGCCTCAACACCCATCCATTTCCAAGAAACGCCTTCTAGCGCCTCCAGAATCCGACCCTCCTGAAAATCTTTCTTTTCGTGCACCTCTAGCTGCCTTAGCGCGTGAGATATTCCGACACTCACACTCCAAAACCACCACGTCACCGACGGCTTACCATCTTGGGCGTCCCGCTCGTCCGTCGGCCGGCTGCTTTGAGACCTTTTGCCACCACTGTCGCGAGTGACATTCCGGCGGTAAGGCACCGTACCACCACTCACCAGGCGTGGGACGTATGCTGAATGCAGGTACCAAACCTGACTTTGCCTTCTGCGCCGACGAATTTTTTTCTAGCCCGAATTCCCAAAATAGCTCAAAAGAGGTGTGCTAGAAAATTGAAGTTGGTCTCGATGGGATCGAAAGGCGATTTAGCCAACAGTGAACCTCAGTTCATCGCAACTCAACCGTGGCGATGCAGGAAAACATCTTGGCAACGAAAACAGGCTAACAGTCTCCAATTCAGGTCACCAACCTGCGGAGACAACGACACATCAGCAAATGTCGTCATGGCCGAGCTGTAAAGCAACGCGCGAAACCACTCAGATGCATCGCAGTCATTCCAGCTCTCAAGTCAAGCTTTGTGATCCCAGGCGCGAACTGCGCACATCTCCGAATAGTCATCCCACGCCCGCCTTCAACTCCCAGCGTAGCGCTGATCGGCGTGAATCCCAACTTGACAACTCAACAGCAAGCAGTTTCCCTGGCCCAAGCGGCCGTCAAGGCAGGGAATCAATCGTCGGCAACCGCCACATTCCCGCCCGCTTTTTTACAGTGCTTTTTTTTTTTTACAGCCGATCTTCAAGCTCTCGCAACCTTGACCTGACACCCATGGCTTAACTCTCAAAAATAAGATGAGAGAACTGAACCAGACCGCCTAAGCCCTGTCTTACTCGCTGAGCTTCCCGGGCGAATGAGAAGTCACGGCCCGGGGCCCGTGGTGTCTTGCAATCCCAACATCACGCCTGCGTCCCCGGCGTTCCTTGCCCTACAGACGCGCCCTGTTGTTCTTTGGGGCCACCGGGGAACAAGCAACCGCCCGTCTAGCGCAAGTGGCTAAACAGCCCAATCGAGAGCCGCGCGACGTTTCTTCACATGCGCAGGGTCACCTAAAACCCCTAAACCAAGAAACCCACGTACGACCGTGTGCGCGATAACGGGAATGAGAAAGGGGAAGCGAAAAAAAAAGGGGATCCAATGAAGAGAGTTTCCTTATCTCTGTGTCTGCCCGCCACAGAGCACGCTATGCATCATGCTGTCTCGGGTCCATGCCCCCTTGGATCTACTCTAGGTGAGGTAACTGAGCTTACGCCGTACGGACACTTTGTGATACTTTTCACCACAAGGACAAGACGCTCTTGGCAAGGTGGTAGTTGTTACCAGATATGCAATGCGACTTTCACGTGCAGATGCAAGGCATATTCGTACCATGACTCGGGAAAACGACATGCACATTTCGAGAGGGAGATAATTCCGATTCCGAAATTCAGCCAGCATCTCAGGGGTAGGAGCAGTAAGACAAACATGTTTGATGGACAAAATGATTGGACCAACACAAGATTGGACCTCGTAGCCAACCTCACTATCCGCACGACGTCGCAGACGAGCGAGGCTGAGCCTCCCGTCAGTCCTTCCTCGTCTCGGGGCTCAACAAGTCTCCGGCCGGGGCGGTGGTGGTCTCTGTCTGTTGTGGATGACGAGGTTCCACGGGGTGAGCCAGCCCACTTCCGATCTCCAGCGTCCTCCGCTGCGGCGCTGTGCTGCGTGCAAACGAGCGAAACCCCCGACCGATGAGTGACCAGGGATGCCCAACACGCAATTCTCAAAACCCAGTTCTAGATCCCTCCCTCCTTGCCCTCTATTTACCGAGATCACACTGGAGAAAGGGCAGTGTGGTCTTCATTTCCTTCAACCAAGAGACCACCCAAATTTGACTTCCGTCTGCGCAGCAGCATTTCGTGTTGCTTGATGGATTTTGAGCATTTGCTTCCGTTGCCGACGCCAACAGAGGCGACAACAGTAGACAACAGTGGCCGTAGAAGCGGCAACAGCAAACCAGAATTGAAGACGATGACCATGGCACAGTAGAGCATAAACGAGTCCGGCGCAAAAGTAGTCGCTCTAGCACAGTACAGACAGGGAGTTCTCTTTGAAAAAAGCTTTTTGTAAATTCTTGTCTGTCTATTGGGTGTGGATGGGCCGTTGTTTATCTGCTGTTTGTCCATCCTGGCAGCAATCCGTGCAAATACCCCCATGTCTACTATCCTTGGGCCTTCCAGGTCCTGTCCTGTGATGAACACCTTACACCGCCCTTTGCCGTGGTCATCTACAATGGTACGATGAAAGCAAAATCTAGAACCGACCCGAGAAAGCGCCATAGGTCTCAGTCACAGTCACCTCCTGGAGACCTGTCTTTTTGGACCAAGTCTTGCTTGCAGGCGCAAGGGTTTTGGCACCTCCTCCCATGAACCTCGCTATCACCGGGGGTGCCATGATCTCTACCCATCGCACCGTCTCAACCCAAAGCTTCGTCCCAACCCGTTGCTGCTTCTCAACCCTACCCTTCTAGGACAGGTTAATGCTCCAGTCAGCGCCGATACGGGCGGCAACCCTGCCGACGAAGGCGTACGCGGCGCGGCCCTCCTTGGCGGCGTGGTACTGCACGGGGACGGACCAGGTCTTGCCCTCCGACTCCACGTTGACCTCCTTGACGTCCCAGCCAGCCGGAGCTCCGACGACGACAATCTTGTCAACGTAGACCTCCTTCATGGCCTTGAGCCAGTTGCCGGGCTTGACAGACTTGGCGTCACGGCCCTCAGCGTCGACGGAGGTGAGCGTGCTGCCGGAGAGCTTGAACTTGCGGTAGATGTACTGGCCCTTCTCGAACTCGAAAGAGTCACCGTCGTCGACGTAGAGCTCGCCCTCGGCGTCACCGTTCTTGCCGACGCTGATGACGAGAGTGTAGTCGTCGAAGCGCATCAGCTGGGTGGAGCGACGGGGACGGTCGCGGCGGGGGAAGATGTGGCCTCCGCGCATGAGTACGGCAACCTGGTCGATGGCGACGGACTTGGTGATGTACTCGCCCTTCTTGGTGTCGAGCTTCTCGTAGTTGAAGTAGTCGTAGTAGACCTCGTCGTCAGGGATGAAGATGCTGACAACCTCTTGGTCCTGCTCGACAACGGGCTTGTGAAGGAGACCAGTGCTGCCAACGAAGACTTGGTCATCGATAGCGAAACCGGCCTCGACGTCAGGGTGGGTCCAGAACATCGGACGGACAATAGGGCTGCCATCACGGTTGGCGTGGAAGAAGGCAGTGTACCAAGAGGGCATCAGGGTGTAGCGGAGGCGGAGAGCAGAAGTAAGGATGCTCCTGAAAGGCTCCGCGAGCATGTAGGGCTCACGACGGCGGGCGTCGATGTGGGCGTGGCCACGGAAGAAGGGGTAGAAGGCGCCGGCCTGGTACCAACGGGCCATGAGTTCGGGCTCGGGGTTGCCGAAGAAACCGCCGACATCAGCACCGGCGAAGGGGAAGCCGGAGATACCTTGGTTAAGGATCATGGGGACGGAAGCGGCCAGGTGATCCCACGAGGCCTGGTTGTCACCTGTCCACATGGCGCCGAGTCTCTGTGAGCCGGCGTAGAAGGAACGGGTCAAGACGAAAGGACGGCGGAGCTCGCCCTTCTTGCGAGTGATGAGAGCCTCGAAGGTGGCGTTATGGAAGGTCATGCCGTTGATGTTGTGGACGTCACGGTGCTCCCAGTTGCCATAGTGGATGTTGTCCTTGGGCATGGTAACCTCAGGGCCGTTGAAGACCGAAGGCTCGTTCATGTCGTTCCAGATAAAGGTGTTCTCCATGGTGCCAGGGAACTTGTCATAGTTGTAGAGCTGATTCCACCACTCGAGGGCCTTGGGGTTAAAGCAGTCGACCCAGTTGGAAGATCCAGGCCAGCACCAACCCTCAAAAGTGTTACCGTCCTTGTTCTTGACGGTAAGGCCCTTGTCGTTCATCTCCTTGTTGATGTTGTAACCGCCCTCGTTCTTGATGTGAGGGTCGATAATGACAACAAGCTTGCGGCCGTGCTCATCAAGAGCCTTGCCCATGTCGATAGGGTTCTTAAACATGTCGGGATCCCAAGTGAAGTACTTCTTGCCGTCGGTGTACTCAATGTCGAGCCAGATGACGTCGTAGGGAATCTTGTACTTATCAAACTTCCGGTCGACATCCTTGACATCGTCATCGGAGATGTAGTTCCAGCGGCACTGGTGGTAGCCGATGGCAAACTCCTGAGGCATGGCCGTGGTGCCGGTCAACTCGCCGTAGGTCCTCGAGATGTCCTTGGGAGTAGGTCCAAGGAAGACGAAGACGTCCAGGATGCCGGACTCGGAGATCCAGTGGGTGCGAGTATCGGTCTTGGGCCCGGCTCCCAGGGCCTGGGGGTTAGCCTTGGTCTCACCCTTGGTGATGTCAATCCAGGTCTCGGCACCGTTAAGCCAGAAGACACCAACGGTGGAGTCCTTGCGGTGCGCCTGCATGAGAGGAATAGCGCCGTAGAGCGTCATCGGGCTGTCCAGGACGTACTCGAAGACATCGGAGTTGTACAGTCTGTAGGGCTCGTTGTGGTTGCCCTCGCCGCCACGGGTCTGCTTCAGCGACAGGGGACCAGTGTGCTCGGGGATACCGTAAACGTGGTCGTATCCGTGGAAGGTGATGTCGAGGGCAACACTCTCAGGGCCGCGGGGTTTGGAGTCGGTGTTGCCTCCGAAAGTCTCATCCCACCAGGTGCTCTCATCCTCAGTCTTGACGTCTGTGGTCACGGTCTCCTCGCCCTCCTTCTTTTCCTCGGCGGGCTTTTCGACCTTGGGACGCCAGTGCTCCATGTTGAACAGACCTTGGTCGTTGAACTTGATGTGGGACGAGCCATCGCGCTTGAAGTCGACACCGAATGGAGAGAACTTGATGACGGCCTCGAACTTGGCGCCAGGGCCGTACTGGATGGTAATCTGCTCCTTATCTTGGTAGGCAACCTTGGCCTCCTTGTCCAGGTTCAAGCCGCCAACAATAACGTGCTTCTCAGCCTCGTTGTAACGCTCCTTCTTGACAATGCTGTTGTGTCGCAGCTCGATCTCGCCCTTCTGGCGCTTCTCTTCATCGACGCTCACGCGAGCGGTACCCGACTCGTGGAAAGAGACGGTGATGGGGAGGTTGACGGTGTCCTTCGCATCGTTGATGGTCTTGACAATGACGGCTTGCAGCTGGCCATCGGCGAACTTGGCAGACTCGGGAGCGACGCTGTAAGGAGTCGCCCAGTTGGGACCCAAGGCGTCGGCATTATCGGCGTGCTCGCGGTTGCGCTTGCAGAAGCCGGACTGGTGGCACTTCTTGAAATCGTTTTCCTTGACCATGACTGCGGTTGTCTATCAGCAAATGGTTTCATCAACGAGCAAGTCGAAGTAGCAAAAAGGTCATGGCGTCACAAAATCATGGCGTCACCGAATTCCTTACCGGCAGGCTGGATCATGCAGCTGAACGCCGCCAGCAGACCAAGGTAAGTTGTCCATTTGCAGGACAGCTTGCCTGTCGACCCCATGGCGAGGGGATCTGTGTCTGGTTGTTCGTATAAAAGACGTAGGGGAAAATATAGGGAGAAGGTAGAAAAATCACGAGTAGAACATGAGAGCAGAAGGACCCAGGCCTTCTTTGTTGCGCTCTCTCGTGGATGGATTCGAGGACTTGGGAGTGATGGGACGGAATGTCGTTGACAGGCGGCCACTTGCCAATTGTGAGACGGCCGAAGTTCAACAGCTGTCCCCTTGGTAGCTCCCTTTCAGGCTTAGCGCTGTTCCTGGAGCTGCAACGGAGTGGGAACAGGGGTCGGAAACTCCGCATACTCGAATATGGAGGTCCAGCTCTGCTTTGTTGCATATTTCTTTCTGATGTCACCTACCCCGCCATGGGTGTCGTGGACGAGGAGGTGCTGCAGTCCATCAGGGTTCAATCCGACAGACACGTGTGTTTTTTGATGGGACATTCGTCGTATCTGTCTCATGATGGATCTGGTGTCTGTCGACTTTGGTGTTGTTAACCTGTTCAATTGGATACTGCTTGATATGCTGGTCAGGCGGTGAGGGGTCTCCAGATATCGATATAGACAGCTGATGCAGCTAAGAGTAGCCAAGCACCGTGTGAGCCTGGAGTTGGAAATTAGCGCACTGTCTCAGTGTCGCGTGCCTTGCATCAGGTCGCATCACCTATCAGTCGGCCGGGAGGGTAAAGCAAGGTAAACAAACAGAAAACAACTCTCCGGTCCGGTGTAGAATGCCATCAATTGCTCGTCAATTCGAACATCAAAGCATTCCTCTAACGAGAACTCCTGTTCTTGATTCGAATCGTCTCCATCCTCGCCAGCCCTCCGGTATGTTCCTCCAATGGCTCCTCCACGCCCTCCACCCACAGCTCTGGAAGGTTGCTTTGCTGAGCTGTCCAAATTTAGGCGGTCTGCCACAGTGCCCAGCCACAGTGCACTGCTGCCGTGTTACAAGCTTGATTCACTGTGCGCCTCAGGTAGCTTAGCGCGTCAAGCACCAATCGCAGCCACGCAGCCGCCATGGCCCAACCCGGACCCCACCACATGCCGCAGGACGAAGACCCCGCCTCGAAGCACAACAAGCAGCAGCATAACAATGCAGGCCCAAATGCACATCCCGGCGGCGGTAATGCACGCACAACTGGCAGCAGTCCCTTCCCTGAGTGGGCAGACATCCGCAGGAGCATCGAACAGCTGCCCCCACCAACTTTCATAATTCTCGCTGCCCTCTTCGGCTTGTACATAATTTTTTCCTCCAGCCAACAAAACCAGCGGTCAGCAGCAGACCTTTCTTCTCCCGCCGTCCCCTCCGTTGTCACAACCACAATCTACCAACAACAACCCTCTTCTATACCCGAAGTCGTCGTTGATTCCTCGCCCAAAATGTCTACCGAGCAGACGTAAGTGCCTTTTTTCTGTCTGATGATGCCTTCGCTTCGGCTAGCTGCACTGCCCTGCCGCCTGTCTTTGTCTCGATGCCCTGCCACTACCCTGAAAATTACCCCGCCATCGTGGGAGGTTTCGGGCAGGCAAAGAGGGGCACACACCCAAACATGAAGAATTTGAGCTGACCTCGAGATAGCTTCATTGCCATCAAGCCTGACGGCGTTCAGGTACGCTTTATCACACCGGCACGCTTCCAATTGACGACGGCAGCAAGCTAACTAACCATCAGCGCGGCCTCATCGGCCCCATCGTCTCTCGCTTCGAGAGCCGTGGGTAAGTCAGCTCATCAACGCCCTACAACTCCCTACGTGGCATTCGGTTCTGACTCGTTCCCTACAGCTTCAAGCTCGTCGCCATCAAGCTTGTCACCCCCGGCAAGGAGCACCTTGAGACTCACTGTTCGTACCCGCCGCTTTCCACCGTCACCACGCATAGCTAACCGCCACCAGACGCCGACCTCAAGGACAAGGCCTTCTTCCCTGGTCTGATCAACTACATGCTTTCTGGCCCCATCTGCGCCATGGTCTGGGAGGGCCGTGACGCCGTCAAGACCGGCCGCTGTAAGTCCCGCACCACTCTTCTGCCCCCTCAAACCCCAGCTAATTGCTCTTTCTTCCAGCCATCCTCGGTGCCACCAACCCCCTTGCCTCTGCCCCCGGCACCATCCGTGGCGACTACGCCATTGACGTCGGCCGCAACGTCTGCCACGGCTCCGACTCCGTCGAGAACGCCAAGAAGGAGATTGCCCTCTGGTTCAAGGACGGCGAGGCCGTTCAGTGGAAGACTGCCCAGTTCGACTGGATCTACGAGAAGCCTTAGATTTCTCATATACCTCCGAACAAGCTCTAGATGCCCCAATCGCCCTCCTAAACGGGGATGCGTAGGACACATACTGTCATGTCGATAGGTTGATACAGAAAAGTCTTCAAAGGTCAAAAATAAAAATAAAGGGCACTAAAAAGCCACACCAAACACATGTCTCTCGATTCCTTGATTGATCGTGATGTTTTGTTTATTACTTGCTGGATCTGAACAACCCTCTCGTCCTGCCCATCACACCAGCAAACCACGGTGTCGCCCACACACTAACCAGTATCCTCGCCGGCAGAAGCGCCTTCGTGATGCCCCACGCAATCGCAACCTCCACCACAACCTTGTACTTCCCATCCTCCTTCCACCTCTGCAGCACATCCTGCGTGCTCCTCGCACTCTCCTCCGTCGGCCGCGTCGTCCTGTACTCGAAGCTCCCCGTGACCGCCCCCTCCTCCTTCGCCCATCTCTGCTCCACCTCGCGCGTCTCGAGCCGCCCCGCGCTCGCGTCCAGCTCCCCCGTCATGGTGCCCCGGTCCTCCGCCCCGAACCCGAACCAGCCCTTGCGGCTGAAGTAGCGCTCCGCCTTGCCGACGCCGTCGCGCACGTAGTCGGCCCAGTGCCCCGTGACGTACTCCAGCGGGAGAGTGTCCGTGTAGTGGAAGAGGCCGAAGAGGCCGAGCAGCGGGACGATGGCGGTGATCTCGTGGAGGATGAGGAAGGCGACGATGTGCGATAGGGGCGCTTTGCGGAGGCCGGTGGTGTAGCGCTGGAAGCGCGAGGGGACGCGGTTGAGCAGGCGTTCGGCGGCGCGGGAGGTCGAGGAGGTTGAGGTGTTGCGGAGGGGTGTGGTTGTGGTGCATGGCGGGGTGCGGATGGGACGGAGGAGGGATGGGCGCGCCCGGGCGAGGGCGCGGGAGGCGAGCATTGCGTTGTCCCCGGTTTGGGAGCGGTTGATTGAGGCGTGTGAGGTGAGGTTCGCGGAAGATGAGCTTGGAAGCTGTGGGAGGAAGCTTGGACTTTGGTGCTGACTTGTGCTCTTGTGGGTCCTGATCGGCGTTGGTTCACCGAGGTGACCGAGTAACACCCCACCCGAAATTCGGTAACTATGGAACAGGACGTATCTTCGGGTCTTTTGAGAGATCAGGCCACTTCCTCTTCTTTTCGGTGATATTTCTTCTCTTACAGGCTTCCCCTAAGCGCCAGTGGCCTCTATGGTTCATAGAGGAAGTCGCGGCACATGCGAACATGACCATGAGCTAAGGTATGCAGTGAAAATGCCTACCGGGTAGTAAGGCCGCGTTCTCAGGGCACAGCAATCATTGACTTTGGCTGAAGCACGGCATATGAATTCTCTGGTATTACTGTGTTACGGCCGATATGGTAGGACAAATCGCCGCTCGACTTCATGCGCATAGTTCGAGTCCTTTTCGCCGTGGAAATTGAGGCTGACCATATTTCGCTCTAGATCCGTCACAACGACGTCCGCTGCGTAGAAAGCGGTCGTTGCTGGGTATAACCCAAGTACCACTATGCTGGCCTCTAATATCTCAAGTTCCTCAGTCTCTGAAGGAATTCGTATCATGCCTGATGCGAAAGTTTTATACTCTCTTGGCTTCACGTTGTCCTCCGGATCGATGTCGAGGCATTTATATCTTCTGCTCTTGCCTTCGCCGATAATACCAACGACCCTACCTTGTATCCAATCATAAGGCGCCTCTCCCTGTTGTGGCTCGTCCTTCTTGCGCTTGAACGCCACCTCATCCCCTTTTGCAAACGATACTCTTGATCTTGCAGCTGCCGCAGAACTCCCAAGGGCCCCAGAAGAACCAATCGGTTTAACGAAGTCCTTGTGCACGTCTTCAAGCGAATGTTGTTTGGCTTGGTGTAGCTTTTGATGAAAAAGCTGTTTCGTAAACGCACTTGCCTTAGGGCTCTCATGAATCCTGCTGATGTGTTCACGAAGCGCTCTGCGAGAAGTGAACCCAACGTCGTTATACGAGCACCCGTTTTGTCTACACTTCAATTTGTCTTGATGTCTCGCCTCGTGGTCCTTCAGACGTGTTGCCGAGGGAAATCCAACCACAGACCGATCGCATCCTGGCACAAGGCATGTGAATGCAAACGGACTGACTTCTTCTTTGAAAGTGATCAATTCCTGAACGGACAGACCGGGACATTCCGTTGACAATAGTATTCCAATCATGTGTCTCTGATATGTCGCTCGTATGCTGCAGAGCAACTTGACGTCTGCTGTCGATGGAGTGTCTTCCACAAGTCTTGTTAGCTTCAGTTTTGTTGGGACTAAATGGGCACGCATACCATTTATGGTCTGCTTCGTATTGCGGAATTCGATGACATGATTGACCACCGACTGTGCCTCTCTGAAGTCGTCGAGGAATTCTAGCCGCTTATCAGAGCCATCTGGCGTAGGGCTGGGAGTGTTGGTTTCCTCGGCGAGCTGACGACATTCTCGGCTGAGTTTAACCAATTGTTTTTCCAGAGGAGATATTACCTCATCGGTAAACCCGCCGCTCACGTCTAGATATTCTAGCAGATGATCGACCCAGTATTCGTAAGCGTAGGGAAGTAGACCATGGTATCCGCGACCAATGCATTCGAAATTGTAGGAAGGATCTCGAGTTTCTCTGGCTAGCTCAAAACCTTGAATCATCTGGGACAGGCACGCGAAAGTGATGTCCCGGAGCGATTCAATCTTGTTGACAAACGGGCCACTAGCAGTGTCGAGGAGAAACCTGCATTTCATTAAGAACTCCTATCTCAACCATTTCGATGAAGTCCAGGATGCTTACTCAGATACGGTGGAATGAATGAACACCATAGATGCCCCGTGGCCGTCCTCAATCAGCGGTTTGCAGATATCTAGAGCATTTGGGAATGGTCTGGTGTCTCCGTCAAGGTATGGCGCATCGGTGGATAACGCCATTCCCAAGCGTAGCTCGTACTTCCTTATCCTTCGATTGCCGCGCGAAAATGTCATCCAGCCGAATATCCGTTGCAACTTCGAGAGGTCACTGCTAGGATAACGAGTTCTAATACTCGTGAGTATTTTCGTTCAACTGTTCGCAGGTAAGTATAGCCCCTCCCAATCAGACATGAAAACCCAAAAGGAACCTACGCCTCTTTCAAGCTCTTCGGCAGCGTGTGTATATTTTGTTTGAGGTCCTTCACGCTGGAAGATGTCTCTAGTATCTCCAGAACCACATGAACCCAAAGAAACTTTCCTGCGTACGTGAGCTTCTTCCGTTCGACCCCGGAGAGGAGGCGATGCTCATACCTTCGGCGCGGTTCAAAATGGTCTTTTCTAACTGGTCAAAAAGATCTTGCGAGTTCTGAAGACCAAACGTGTCTTTAATATCCTCTAGTCGCCTTTCAACGACTAGTTTGATGTCTTTAGCTACGTTCTCTGCTTGCGACCCAAGGAAGATGGAAGGAGTTGATTTCAGTCTGATTCTGCTACTGGGGATGTCCTGACTTGATATCAAGAGCTTGCAGGTGTCGTGATTGTCAACCATCTTTACCATTGTTTTCACTAGCTCACCGTGTCCAGATTGGTCGACTTCATCCAGACCGTCAATCAAGATGCGTATGTCGTCGAAAGATGTGAGAAGTCTAGGAACTAGCGTTTTGAGGAATGCGACGGAAGATGGTTTCCCCGTAGCGACGCATTCATCGTACATAAATGACGATGCTGCGGGAGCGAGTGTGATGATTTGTGCGCAGAGGCTTCGCAAGATTTGTAATGTGATTTGGTAACCCGTCGTATGGAAATCACAGAAGGACATCAGACAACGTATGTTGTGAAAAGTTCGAAGATAGTAGACGATTTGTGAGCAGAGAACAGATTTCCCTAACATCGTTAGTGAGGTGATCATCAGTTGGACACACCACAGGCAGTGGCTAACTCGAGCAAAATACCTGAGCCAGGCTTGCCGTAGAGCCATAGGACTGATTCTCCACCGCTTTGGAGCCAGTTAGTGAAACTTAATGATTGGGGTGATCCAAGACGATGTTCCCTCTGTGCAGCGATCTCGAAGCCATTCAAGTTTCACTTCTTGACTTATATCGCTGGCCTGGAGCCACCCGAGTACGGCTTCACGTCGTTCAATCTCCCACCTTCTTTCCTTGGATAAAGCATCGTCTTGTAGTCTTTGTCGTCATTCTTTCGCTTGTAGAATCTCATGAGAGGCCGCTTCTTTGTCAATGAGCTCGCTGTTCTTGGAAATGCTATCAATAAGAGACTCGAGATGGTGCTCAAAACGGTCCCACGAGCAGGAAAAGAACATTTTCCAGCCTGTGGCAATTTTTAACATTTTGATCACAATAAAAATATGTCTGTTTAGGATAATTCACCTGGTTGCTTGAGAATGCGGTATGCTCTGCTGTGAAACTCCAGAATATCTTCGAAAAGATACCCTAGAATTTGCTGAAAGTCACGGTTGTCCGGAAACGCCGCGCCATAACGACTCAAACGAGGCAAGACTGCTCCAATACTTCGATACGCAGCTACAATCTTTTCTAACGCATGCGTATGGTGCTGAGACATCTGGTAACACGATAATGAGCCTCTTGCTTATTGTCACGGGCTAGAGCCCGGCCGAGATCTCCGGCTTTGCCGGAGCAGTTACCGAGATCCGGCTCCGCCGGATCCACTATTCTGCCGTAGCACACCGCCTAGCCACGGTATGCTTCACCGCTGCTAGGCGCCTATCCCTGTAAAGTCTCTTCTCCCTTCTTCAGCTTAGAATAGTCAATCGACGGCACCTCTACGTTGAACAAGCCTAGGGGCCAGCCCCTTACACTTATAGCCTCCCAATTGAGATGACTTGGTCTCCACTTACTTCGAGAATGAGTTTAAGAGGTGCCTAGATATGTCACAGCCGTTAGAAAACCGCTCTTAGTATTATAGCCTGGACATCAACATACCCAGATGTAAGGTAAGAACGGTACTCCGTTGCTAAGAACATCGAGTGGTTTTGTCATACGATCGATAGCATCTAAAAAGGTACGGAGTCTGTCAAAGCCGCGGAGACTTTGGCAAGCGGCGAGGCGGACCTCTATCTGTCCAATCGCCGCGTTGACATCCTCGACATGTTTCGAAAGTTCGATATTCTTCTTGTGGCCATCTAACAAATGTGACTGAAAACGTTGTGATGCCCGTTTGAGGATATCGGCTGCCATTTGGAGGCATTAAGCGAATTGATTCTGACGACAATTGGTTTGCTGGCATCAGCTGTGCCCAGAGTTTTGGTCAAGGGTAGCCGTGTGAGAAAATCGGGTAAAGGAATCAAATGTGTTGCGCGTGAGCTGTTATGGGTCCAGCAGGCTGTCGAGTGAGAAGAGACGGGAGAGAAAAATGATGCAAAGAAGAGCAGGAAACAAAACAGACAAAAAAAATCAATCGAAACATCAGGCAATAGGGAGAAGGCCAGAACCCCCCGCCATAGAAACTGCGACCCCGTCAGGCATTCGTCAAAAACAAATATGCCCTAGGCGCGAACCACGCGAACCGCCACGACGTGGGTGGCATGCAGCAATTCGTCGCAGCCTACACAGCCGCATTACTGTAATTGGGCATCTTTGCATGGCTGTGCAGCTGAAATGACCGAGTGATTTGTCGATTGGACAACATTCATTGGACATGCATGATTGTAGGCTTTTAGGGTGGCAGGGTACTACGTGCACTATGGGGCGAAGCTGAGAGCCAACAGTACCTAGGTAAGGTAATCAGGCAATGCCACCTCCAGAAAAATCTGACTTGCTTACCATTATCAGTGTCTAGATCATGAAGAATCAGTCTGCTGTACTGAAGAACCCCTCTCAGGTTTACTAGCACCAAATTTCCAATACCTATGAAGTGTTGCACTGATTAAGTCTGCAACCATGGAAACAGATGGGCATCGACCCAAACGACGTCGGATTGGGGAGGTTTCGTCCGGGGTCGGCGTATCAAGAGAGGCAGACGCGCAAAAACCAGCCTCCGGTCGTGATTCCCCTCGATGCTGTACAGATCGCACATCCGCTAATACTGTGATGGAGTTGGACCAAGACCATCACGCACCCGCCGAGACCCGTGTCGACCATGAAATAATTTATGTGGCTAATTTGGCAAGCTTACGTCTTTAATCGCCCATACTAAGGGGCCGGACGCGGCCGTCATGTTATTACTCCGTCAAATTCCCCTCCAACTGCAAGACAACTGCAGATTGATGTGCCGAGAGGGCCCCGAATTTCATGGGACACTTGGACCGCGCGATGCCGAGTTGCTAGATTCGTTTCGCTCTGAGGGCATCATATATGAACTTTTCGGAGTGCCGGTGGATCGCCATCAGACTGTACAAGGCGATATACCTATCTGGGCGACGGTTTATGGACCCCGAAATCTGGCTCAAAATTTGGGCCAGA
>JABGMY010003180.1:2034-31471 GCA_014705525.1 Colletotrichum sp. HC292
AGGCATAGGGAGAGGGAGATAGATAGAGAAGACGGGGGCAACAAGGACGACAAAGACGATGAAGACGATACGGACGATACGGACGATACGGACGATACGGATGATAGGGACGGTAGGAATCATAGTAATCCGCCCGGATAGCAAAACTCATAAGAAAAACAACCTCAGGTTGAATGCTCCAAGTAAGTAAAAGCAGATCTTCCCTTGATTGGCGACGTGACAGAGCCTTGCTGGTATTCTACTCTTCGTCGAGAACAGTCCTTCCCTGTCTCAAAAGTATCAAATTCCCATAGCATGTGAAGCAATCCTACGTTTTCAACACAAATCTGCTCACCCCGCACAACTGGCTTGCCTCATCACAAAATGAACTTCACAAGAAACGAGTGTAAAAGCCGAGGTCAAGACCAAAAGTCTAAAGGCCGCTCTATTCCAGCCCTCCAAAGAGCCCGCAAAGCCATATTTTACATCTTACAAAAGATCACATCTTCAATCCCCAGAAACAGCTTCTCATTCTTTAGGCCCCAGCAACCACCGCCAGACCGTCGTAAATCATCCGCTTGACTTCGTAGAACGTGCTCCGGTGCTGCATCATCGTCGCCGCGTCCGTGATGCCCACGTTCTCTACCTCCACCTTGCCCGTGCTCGTCTTCCGCACCGCCACGGCCCCGTTGATGACGAGCGTGCCCTCGCCCCTAAACTCGGCCGTGTACCCCGCAGACTGCATCGCCCTCCGCAGGTCCGTGAGCCTGAGGTCGCCGACGTGCAGCGGCTGCGCAACCGAGCGCACAGCCGAGGCCATGTTCATCGGCAGCAGGTCCAGCGTCGGCACGATTTCGACCTCGGCGTCGGCGTCTTCCTGGGCCGCATCAGCCTCCTCCGCCTCCGTCTTTTGCCGCTTGTTGGCCCCGTCGTCCTTCTCCGCCATCTTCTCCTTTGCCAGAGCTTCTGCGACGAGCTGGCCTGTGATTGTGACGATGCTGAGGCCCCGGACGTTTTGCCACTTGAGCTTCTTGACCAGGCTGTCCGTCAGCTTGACCACCCAGGCATTGGTGTCGACACTAGCGTCCACCCAGGTGCCCATAGACGGGGTGAAAACGTCGACGACGCTTTCTTCTGATGCGCCGATTTGCGCAGCGAGAGCCTTCTTGCAGTCTGTCGCAAGCGCTGTAGTCTCCTCCGTCGTACCGCCGACCAAAATCAGCTTTCTAGGCTGGATTAGTGGTATAAGCATGTTCAAACTCCTCTTGTCGTGTAGACCGCTGAAGTCGACAAACGCGATACGCAGATTGACCGAGACCGTTTCTGAATATAGTATCAGCTTTGACGGGCCTTGGATCTCTTCTTCGACAGTGTCTTCCACGTCGTCCAGCTCATCAGCCACATGATCCTCGCTTGCCGTGCCGTCATGGTCGTCTCCAGTCGCCTTTGCGTTTTGGCGTTTATTGGCACCCTTGGTGCTTGCATCATCCCATTTGCGTTTCTTTCCTAGTCGGTCCTCATCATTGTCGCCACGCATTTCGGTGTCTGGCACATCTTCCTCCTTTTCCTCAGCTCGGAGGTAGTCTTCGGGGCGAATGACATCTCCAAACTGGTCATCACGCCTCCTGCGCATGACCAAGGGGAAAGAACGTTCACGGCCCTTTTTACCTCGCACGTCAAAGTCATAAGCACCACGCTTCTTTGTCAGAATGTTGATGCCCAGATCCTCATCCGTCAGAACAACCTTCTTTCGTGTTGCCTGGCCCATGGTTGTTGAGATGTTGAGAGCCTTTCCCTGTTGCTCATTGTCGGATTCGCCAGAGTCTGAGGAGGATTCTGATGAGACGTCATCAGCTGCATCTGCCGGTGCCTGTAATGATGCTCCACCACCGCTTTGCAGAGTGGCCTGAAGCTGTCGTTGCGTTGCCAGCCACTGCTGGTAAACGGTCAACTCGTCTCCTTCAAGAGCCTGTCTCTTGGCATCCTGAATTTCCAGCTCTCGCCCGCCGCCGTACACAAACTCGATGCTATCGCCGCTGCTCGTCTGCTCCACCGTGGCACCATCTTGGCGCTCTGTCCACCAGTCCCATAGGGTTCTTGCTATTGATGGTTGTTCCGCTCGAGATTTTGGCGGCTTGTCTGTCAAGACAACGAGGTTCCTGGAGTCTTTCGCCAGGCCCTTGATCAAGTCTTTGGAGAAGCCCCATTCCAAAGTGTCGTCGCTCGCAAGAATAACTCTGCCTTCCGATTGGACGTTGCCGCCACTGCTAGAGAGTAGCTTCTCGATCTGCGCTCGACGCTCAACCAGCTTAAGATACCTGAAATCAAAGGGCACAGCCTCCTTGGTCTTCCCGTCTGCGCCGTTCGCTTTGCGTTGACCGTCGGCAACCGATTCGAACTCTCGGACAATATTGTCGTCCATCCACTCCAGCATACTTCGCGCATATCGGAGCGTACTCGACATGTTCCGTCCAGCGAGGTAGAGCTTGGCTGCCTTCAGGGAACTCTCATCAGTCTCGGAGTCGACCTGCCATGTATGCTCGAGCAGATATGCGATTTCCAAAACACGAGCGCTTGAGTCGACTGGAATCAGGCAAGTGCCTCCTCGGCTGACACAAAGCTTGATCATGTCGACCAACTGCTCGTCACGTTTTGCGCGACCACCTGCCTGGGCGACCTTTTCTGCGCCACGACTGCTGCAAACCAGTGCGGTTGGCTTGCGTAGTTGCTCGATAACCTCCGCACCGCCACCTCCCGCTCCTCCTAGCCATGCGGCACCGGCATAGACATTCTCTCTTGCCTGGTTCCAGTCTACCGCGTAAACGATCGATTCCAAGCCATGCTGAATGTGCCATATTGTTCCTCCCAAACTGTGACCCGCATTGTAGGCAGTGATCATGAGACCATTGAGGGGCGGAGAGAACGGGGACGGCAGTGGTTCGTGAGGTTGTGAATACTTGAGAGGTTGGATAAGGGAGAAGTATCGTGTAATTTCTTCGGGGGTCGGGGCTTGCAGGAGGAAGTCGCTGTCGCCAGTCGGTTGCTGGGAGTAGGAGTAGGCGGCCTCGCTGAGAGAACCGTGAGGGATCTTGGTCGCGGCTAGAGGGGTGGATGCGTAGAGGTCTTGGGTAAGGGTGCGACCGAGGTCGATGACAGGGCGAGTCGCGTATACGGGAATGCGCGTGAATAGAGGAAAGTTCTTGCAGCAGTGTGCGAACGCAGCGAGATGCGACGTCGTGGCGTGGGTTAGGAGGATAATGGACAGCGTCGGGACCTGTCTGTAGGCGTTTGTTAGTCTCTTGAAGCGCTTCAATCGGCAGAGGGGATGGTACTTTTCGAGCTCCCGCAGCTTCTCGACGTCGAAAGATTCGTCCCATCCGAGATCGATCAGGATCTTGACACCTCCATCGAGCTCGAGAATGGACTGCGACGCCGACGACTCGGAAAGAGCGCCCTGGAGGGGGCAGAAGGTAAACATGGTTGCTATTTATGGCCAAGGGTCGTGATGCATCGCCTAGTGTCTCACTGCGACCGATGATGGAAAATATTAATTTGAGTGATCGTCGTCAAGCGATGACCATGTTGCTGGCGCAGCGACCAGGACGAACGAGTGCGTGTCGTAGTCTACTGATGAGCTGCGAGTCGAGGTTTGACTGTCGCGTAAAAGACTCCAGGATCATGAGAACCTGGTGCTGCACGACGCGGTACGTACCTACCCAGAACCTTGCCAGGCACGTCTGGTCTTCAATGCGAAGAGCAGGTGCAGGGGCCATGGAAGCTCCAGCAAGAGGTCCGTCACTGTGGGGCCGGGGCCTTGCTGAGATCGGAGCGGCAGTGAGTTCTTCCGTGCCCAGCTTGGTCTAGCCCGGCCGATAAAGTGGGGTCCTCTTGCAAGTGGCAGGTGCAAGTGAACGGGGGGCAGCAGCTGAAGCTCCGGCATTGGATGGAAAAGTTCCAGGCTGGCCCCTCGGCGCCGCTGTTCATCGGTCTGGAAAAACGCATCGGAAAGTTATCGTGTCAATTTGGTCCAGATCCCTGTCGATACGTGGTCAACAAGCGTGTTGCTGCAAAGGGGACACAATTCGAGCCGTTACTCTACCTTTTTTTTTATGGTCAAGTCGGCTGGCCCTCGAACGACGACATTTCTCGACAATTCCCAGAGAATGGCGCACTCTTGAATGCGTGCGCACATATCGACAATCTCTCCTGCGAAGCTCCCTTTCGATTGCCAACTACAACCGGGCACCAGAGCTCCAACTACAGCTGAGCTACATACTCCTTCATCGGTAGCTGCCCACACCTAATTCGACCCTTCCGACCACCAACATCGAGAACGATTCCTAGGATCACGCAACCCCCCGAGCAGTCGAGCACCGCCCACGTCCTGCAATCATGTCCGACTTCAGCACATATCACCACCTGGGCCAGGGCGAGCAGGACCCCTCGAACCCGAACCGATCGACACAGCCCGCACCTCCCCAGTTCTCCCCTCCCATCGCGGGGCAGCCATACCAGCAGGGCGCTCCCTACGGAGCCCCTCCCGCCCCGGGACAACAATACTATGGCGGCCAACCGCCCATGCCTGGCTCGACGCAGCCTCAAGGCTCACCGTATGGCGCTCCTCAAGCTCAGCCCTACGCTCAGAGCCCGGGTTTCCAGTCCCAGGAGAACTTGGCGGCGCAGATGGGTGGCATGTCTTTGGGTCCCGGCGACGGCCACAACACTCTGAGGAAGAAGAAGAAGGATCGCCATGCATACCACCAGGTCGAGGCCACAGGGTCCTCGCAAGCTTTCAACGGAATGCCTCCCCCCGGTACCCCAGCTACGGCCTTCTTGAATGCCGATCCCTCGCAGGCCCAATATGTCAACCCCCAGATTACCCCTGCGATGAACCAATTCCCGGCCGCCGCTGGTCAGACCTTCACCCCCGGTATCCCCGCGACCCAGGCCGAATTTGCGACCCGGAACGGCGCCGATGCCGGTGGACCCCCGGCCGTCGTCCAGACCGGCGGACACCAGAAGCTCTCTCTCGATGACCTACCGAGTGTTCCCGTGTCCCGCGATACCCTGCAGCAGCACTACTTCTCGAATGTTTACCCCACCTTCGAGAAGCACCTGCCCCCCCCAGCTACAGTTTCCTACGTTGCTTTCGATCAGGGTAATGCCTCACCGAAATTCGCTCGCCTGACATTGAACAGCATTCCCGCGAGTGCCGAGGGACTCGCCCTTACCGGCCTTCCCATGGGTCTCCTCCTCCAGCCACTGGCACCCCTGCAGCCCGGTGAACTCGAGATTCCCGTTCTCGACTTTGGCGAGTCTGGCCCCCCGAGATGTCGCCGCTGCAGAGCTTACATCAACCCCTTCATGATGTTCCGGTCCGGCGGCAATAAGTTCGTTTGCAACCTGTGCACATACCCCAATGATACCCCGTCCGAATACTTCTCCGCCCTCACTCCCCAGGGTGTAAGAGTAGACCGCGATCAGCGCCCCGAGCTTACCAGAGGAACCGTCGAGTTCGTCGTACCTAAGGAGTACTGGACCAAGGAGCCCACTGGCCTCCGTTGGCTGTTTGTGATTGACGTCACCCAGGAGTCTTTCAACAAGGGATTCATCGAGTCCTTCTGCGAAGGTGTTCTCGCAGCGCTCTACGGCGGCGAGGATGCTGAGCGGGACGAAAATGGCGAGCCAAAGCGTGTAATCCCTGAGGGTGCCAAGGTCGGTTTCGTGACATACGACAAGGATATTCACTTCTACAACGTCAGCGTAAGTGGCTCGTCTGTGATATTGAAAAGCAATGCTGACAGGCGAAGCCTTCCCTGGATCAAGCTCAGATGATGATCATGCCCGACCTCGAGGACCCCTTCGTGCCCCTGAGCGATGGCCTCTTCGTTGATCCTTATGAGTCCAAGTAAGCTTCTAAACTTACGGCCACAGTGACATGACTAACAGGTCCAGGGCCGTCATCACCTCCCTGCTCACCATGCTTCCCACCATGTTCTCCAACATCAAGAACCCCGAACCTGCTCTCCTGGCAACTCTTAACTCGGCTGTTGCTGCACTGGAGAAGACAGGCGGAAAGATTGTTTGCTCACTGGCTGCGCTGCCCACCTGGGGCCCCGGCCGTCTGTTCCTTCGGGACGACGGCAAGCACCCAGGTGGTGAGATTGACAAGAAGCTCTTCTCTACGGAACATCCGGCTTGGAAGAAGGTTGCCGAGAAGATGGTCGCCACCGGCATTGGTGCCGACTTCTTCCTCGCCTCACCGTCCGGTGGTTACCTTGACATCGCAACTGTTGGCCACATCGCGGCCTCAACAGGCGGCGAAACGTTCTACTACCCCAACTTTATCGGCCAGCGTGACAACACGAAGCTGTCTATGGAGATCAAGCACGCGGTCACCCGCGAGACCGGTTTCCAAGCTCTCATGAAGGTCCGCTGCTCGAACGGGCTGCAGATCAACGGCTACCACGGCAACTTCATTCACCACACTTTCGGTGCCGATCTCGAGATTGGAGTCATCGACGCCGACAAGGCCATGGGTGTCACATTCTCCTACGATGGTAAGCTCGACTCCAAGCTAGACGCGCACTTCCAATCCGCCCTTCTCTACACCACGGCGTCAGGTCAACGCAGAGTACGCTGCTCCAATATCATTGCTAGCGTCTGTGACAACCCGCGGGACTCTGTGAAGTTTATCGACCAGGACGCCGTGGTCGCTATCCTCGCCAAGGAAGCAAGCACAAAACTGGCCACCACCTCCGCGTCTCTCAAGGACGTCCGCAACCACCTCACCGAGAGGACAATCGACATCCTCTCATGCTACCGCAAGAACTTCCTCACCGCAGCCCAGCCCGACGGCCAGCTCGTCATGCCGGAGCGCCTCAAGGAGTTCTCAATGTACATGCTCGGCCTCGTCAAGTGCCGCGCCTTCAAGGGTGGCAACGAAAGCTCCGACCGTAGGGTACACGAGATGCGCATGATCCGCTCCATGGGCGCCATGGAACTCAGCCTCTACCTCTACCCGCGCATGATCCCCGTTCACAACCTCGCACCCGAGGAAGGCTTCCCCGACGAGTCAGGCCACCTCAAGGTCCCCCCCGCCATCAGGACATCCTTCTCCCGCGTTGAGCCCGGTGGCGTCTACCTCGTCGACAACGGCCAGCAATGCCTCCTCTGGTTCCACGCGCAGACGTCGCCGAACCTCATCGCAGACCTCTTCGGCGAGGACAAGACAACCCTCCAGAGCCTCGACGCCTACACGTCGTCGCTGCCCATGCTCCAGACGCACCTCAACGCCCAGATCCGCAACATCGTTGAGTTCCTCAAGACGATGCGCGGGTCAAAGGGTCTGGGCATCCAGCTTGCAAGGCAAGGCATCGACGGCGCCGAGTACGAGTTCGCGCGCATGCTGGTCGAGGACAGGAACAACGAGGCCCAGAGCTACGTCGACTGGCTCGTGCATCTCCACAGGAGCGTCCAGCTCGAGGTATGATTTTAGCCCTATCATCGCTCTTAAAAAACTTACTAACATGACTACGTAGCTATCTGGCCAGAGGAAGAGAGATGACCCGTTGACGGACGCCAACGCCCTAGCCGGCTTCGCTGGCCTGCGGCCTAATTACTGGTAGGAAAAAGGTTACTAAAGTGATTTGGTAGTGGTGGGCAAAAGGAGTCGGGTTGTGGCGTGGGCGTGGGCGATGCGGCAAGCTGTTTTTTCTTCTTCTCTCGTGCTTTTGAGCGTTTTCCAGAGATGCATATACATTTTGGTGGGCGGCGTCCAAGGGGGCCCCCCGCGTCCCTCCGCAAAACAGTCCAAGAAAAAGAATACCTCCCCAGCTCATGCTGAACGGACTATCCGCCGTTGGTCGAGTACGTGAACTGACACGGCCCTTTCCTCATTCATGGTCTCCCGCCGCTTGGGACTTCCCGTTACAGGATTCCTGTCTCGGTGCGCCTGGAACGTAACGGGATTCATACAACAGCTGCCTTTCTTGCTGGCTTGCGTATACGAATCCTCACCTTCGAGGCGGTGAGCAGCGCTGTACCTTTACGAAACGGGCCTTCGTGACACTGCGAAAATGAGAGGTGACACAGCACAAGTGATGCTCATATTCTCGAGACCGCTTTCTATCTAAGCTTGGTACAGCTCCCAAAGGGCCCAATATTTGCCTCCCCCCCTTTCGTCTTGCGTACAATGTTCACATGCCCTTCACTCTCGTCCAGCCATCATGATTCTTGGAAAGTGCGCATCGAAATGTGATGAAGATCCCTACGGCCCAACGAGTAAGACACGACAGAGCCAGGTTGTCGACGCCGCGTCCCCCAACGTAAATCTGCGCAGGCAGCGAACGTCGTCACCGCTCCCGCCAAAGATAGTCCCAAGAACGGCGCAATTAGTCGAGAGACATCTACATGAAGGGTAGTCCGGGCCCTCTGTCTTTCGCAAGTGTCTATCCCAAGGGAGCTGGTGGACAAGCTGAACGGACCCAAGGGGGTGGGCGTGCCGCCTGTCATCTGATCAAACAAACTAACTACTCGTGCCCGTCGCCGCCGCCCCCCTGTGCTGCCCAGTTCCTGCTAACTTGGGACACAACCAAAAGAGTCAAATCGGCGTTGTGATCAGAGAGGGACCGGGAGGTTCAGGAATAATGAGATTGTGAGATCTGATTTCTGATAGAAGATGGGGGTTTATTCTTTGGGGAGGCATGTACGGTGCAGGCTAACCCGTTCTTCGCTGCCGGTAACGACGGATTGGGAAAGGCGAACGAGACATTTGACATGGCCTTTCGGTATGGATGAACCGCGGACTCTACCGGTCTGCCAAGCTTTACACGGCATGGGGCGGGGGGCTCTTTCTCATCCGTCATGGGTTTGATTGATTCCCTGCGCCGGGCTGGCAAAAGATATGTGCGTGTGTGTGCTCTCTGGCTGAGACAACTTGTGGGCGTACATGAGGAACCCTTTTTTTTGCCGCCGGGTGTGAGAGTTTCCAATTGTGTGTGTATGTGCTTTTGTTTGTTTCCCGCGAGGAAGGGGATTTCTTGCATTAGAACGGCTCATCGGGTATCCGTACATGATTGCCTTTGTTCGGCGGCGCGTGGTATAATCAGGCGAGAGACGAGTGGTTGACATTGAATCCCAGGGCAGTGAAACATGCAGGCTGCCGCTTCTCAACCCCCCGCCCGCGAGCTCCAAGGCCGAGGCCGCGTTGGAGGGAAATGTAAACGGGAGAGGGGAGAGAGGGGGGCGTGTGTTGTGCATGATCTGAAAGGCGGTCGATGGGAGGTGATCGACGGGTTCCCGCCTGCTGGATGAACCGGGAAAATGGGAGAGAAAGGGGGTGGGGGGCGCGGCGATGCTGAATGTGAATCCCTGACGGAGATCGCTGCATTTGCTTTTCACCAGAGAAACAAAGAGTCGGTGTCTGTCGAGCGAGTCCCTGCGAGGCGGTCCTCAGTGTCTCAGTGGCCTGGAACGCCGTCGTAGGGCGGGCGGGATCTTCGTCCGGGACTGGGGACATGAACTGATTCCTGGGATGCACTGCGGTCCAACATGCCATAGTAGGAAACTTTCACGGGACGGGTGCCTTTGTGGTAGGTTGCCTGCCGAGGGCGGTGAAGAAGAGTCTTGCGTGCATGGAAGAAGAACCGCCTGGACGCGGCCGGGGAACGACTCCGCTTGAAGCATTGACCTCATGGATGGTAATTTGACCTAGAGGCAGGCTTCCGTGCCATCCCATGTCGACATCCGTCTTGACGGTTACAAGCCTTTCCCGGCCATCCAGAGAGAGGTGGCGGTCAGCTAACGGGTCGCCGGTAGGAGCCGCTCATGGGACGAACCGCGCAGAATGCTGTCAGAAGAGCGTGGCTGCAATAGCAACTATCGTGGACTCTTGAGGGCCAATCCGGATGAGGAAACCTCATCATCAAGGAGAAAAGCAACGCCCACCTCTGAACGGCAGTCCTGTTGCACCCCCTTCAACAGAAGAGGATGATGATGCCCACGGTGCTCCCTAACAGAGATAGTCCTCGCGAGCTGTCTTGGGTATCTTCACCCCGCCTCCTTGCGGGTGTGCGTGTGTGTTTGTGTAACCGACCACACCAAGGAATGGAAAGGGAGTTGGTTCAGAGGTCCCATGCCCCGCGTGATTGGATGTCTGATGTAAGGGCCTGAACGAGGCTGCGTGCCCCGAGGAGCGTTGTCCTCTCCGGTTCCGCGTGGTCGGGCTCGGGTGGCGTCAGCCCGGGTCAGGGGTCGAGAAATATTCCCTCTTTTCTACACATTATGTGCCCCTCCCTTCACTCCCCTTGGCGCCCAAAACCAAAAGCCCGGATTAAAATCGTGTGTTTCTCTTGCATGTTGAAAAAAATCCCGAAAGGCGAGAGAGACCCTCGATGACGGCTCGAGCCAGTCACCCTCTAAAGGCCGTAAGTGAGGCCATTTCGAGTCTCGGCCGTAATGACCCGTCACACAGAAGCCTCAAAGATGCCAGCCTTCAGGTCGTGAAAACTGAAAAATGACAGCAGCAGTCCGAATACCGCAAATTCTCTTTGCTATCTCGGCGTCCACCTAGATAGTCCTCCAGCGCCTCTTGCCTGATGTGCCGAGAGTGGGGGGCAATGCGGTAGGGGATACGCAGTGATACCTAACCATCGAGATGATCGTACACCCCTGGCCAAGATCTGACATGAGGAGCAAGGATTTGTTATTTGGATTATGGGGGCCCCTGCTGTTTGGCTTGCGTCGAGGTGCATGCGAAGTAATGACGAGGACACTGAGGAGCATTGTTTGCATCTAAAATCATGTCAGGAATACCTTCCGACGCAGGCAAACCCTGTCGAAGATCCCGCCTGGGTGCTAATCTCTTCTAGCCTATCAGCCCGTGTCGAGGACGTCCCGTTGCCCATAATCGCTAGAGGACGCAGAATGGAGACTCATGCAAAATACTTTCTTCTCCCTTCGGGGAAGCCCCTCGGGATGACTGCCCTTCGAAGGAAGCCGCTGCCTATTGCTTGCGGACAAGGCGAGTCGTTGCTTGCTTTTTCTTTTTCGTCTGTTGTCCCGCCGCAGCACGTGCTGGGCAGATTTCGACAGGACCGAATGGGACGGGACGAATACGAACAAGCAGAGACATGCTGGTCTGCTGGCCCATTCCACCTCCACGGATTCTAGGTTTGCCGTTGACGCTAGTGCAAATTCGGCGAGATGTGGATGAACAAGTGAATGAGCCAGCTGTGATGTTGTTGGCATTGTGAAGGCCAGACGGGGCTGTCGCCAGGCGTCTGCCAAAGACTCGGTGGTCTGATGATCGAAGTTAGAATCGTAAGTTGACTTCAGCCTCACCGTGACAATAAGTCGAAGATCTCTGCAAACTGGGAGCTGAACAGCCTGGTGGAAGAGACAGTTGTGTCACTGACTGATTTGAAATATCATTTCGGAAAATGAGGCGGATGTCAGGATCGTCTCCGATTCGACGTCCCGGCAAGCTGGAGGAACGATGCTTGCCCCCTGCGTCTCGTCACCCGGGGTGCGTGCCCACTACATGCTGTTCGTGAAAAGAGAAAATGTGATGGAATGATCGAACAATATGTCCAAATTGAGACTCGGCTGCGAGGGGAATAGGTTTAACGTGCTTGAAATCACCAAACGCCGTCCAAGGCTCCCAGAACACACTCAATTACATAGACCCTGACCAAGCTTCGCGACCCGCCAGAACGCCGCCAGCCACGAGTGTATCGCAAATCATGCCCACCACGATAGTAATGCAGGCTCCTGTGAAGACTCCAAAAACAAAAGAAAACCCAGGGAAAATCATAGCTCCCGCCCAACAGCCCCGTCAGGACTTGCTGTTGGCGCCCGACGTTGTAGATCTGGGGTCCCTCGAGATCGCAAGGAGCCTCAGCCCGATGTGTGCAGGGGCAGAAAAAGAAAAGAGCGTGGGCCGCTAGATTGAAAAGCTGACCAAATAACGCGGATGCTGGGCTCCCTGTCCTTTGGTTGCGAACCAATAGGAAGACCCGGACAGGGAAGCGGCTGTCTGATGGCGTACGAGTGCATGGGTCGCGAGACATACAAACACCCTTTGTTTGTGTTCATCATGTCGACGTGACAAGGCCGTGCCCAAAAAACAAACCTTTTCTCCCATGGTATGCTGCCTCAGCCCGCCTGACGTACGTCCCAGTCTCACCGGTTCATGGTGAGTACCCACGACTGAGACAAGCAGCCCGTCAGTGATGCGCCAAGAACGTGTCGGTCAAGAACCGTCCATGATTGCAGAGAAGGCGTAGCGCGGGTCGGGCTGGCTCCGGACTCGTGCGATTTCACCGGGAGCGAAGACGTCGCTGAAGATTTTGAAATCGCTCTTGTGACCAGATGAACTGCTAGAGCTCGACGATGATGACGAGCTACTCTTGGACTTGCTTTTCGAGCTGCTGCTGCTGCTGCCCTTGCTCTTCTTGGCGATGTCGTCAAGGATGCATTTGGCCGTACATTGTCGGTCATCCTCGAAGGCAAACATGACGGCTGAAAACTGACCCCTTAACTCCGGATCGTAGAGGAAAACCTCGCGCCAGAGCTCTGCCAACTCCTTGGGCGGGTTGCGATATCCGTTGCCAAGACCAAAGTCACCAATGACCACATGATTGTAGCCAATAGAGGCGCAAATTCGAAGCGCTGCTCGCATCTTGTTCCTTACCAGCTCACGCTCTGTCGAGAACGAGTATTTCCTGCCCATGTCGGTGAGCTTGGGCCAGCGCGCCGGTGGCATGGAGATGACCGGCAGCGATCTCCAATCCTTCATCTCTAGCGACTCAATTCTGTCTTGGAACTGGCGAAATCGGACTTGAAGACATGGAGTCAGTGCTTGTTCCGAGATCGTGGGTCGGGAATTGCTTACCAACGTCAGGGGAGTAGATGGCTCCCTCGATCGGTATGGGATAGTTGGACGCCAAGTAGGTCTCCGGATGTGGGGCGGCCAGCGTTGCCGAGAGATTGCTTCGACGACACAGTCTCTCCTGTACCAGAACTAATTAACCTTCTGTTGACACCAGAACGGTTCCACCGTCGTCATACCTCATATCCAACAACTCCCGTTTCCCAGTCTCCTCCCGGGCGTTTCTCATTGGCAGCACAGATGAACGGAATGCGAACGCCCTCGCTCTGGGCCCATCCGATGGCGCAGTCAACCGGATCTCCGTGAACGACGTCTAAGGGCATTAGTTGGGGGCCTTTGGTGAGGCTAGAGGCTTGACTCACAGAATTTGGGAAGATCTGAGCTCATGAAGCTGGGACGGTTCAGACAAAGTTGCTCCAGAGGCTGCGCATATAGAACTGAGTACGGAGGCCATTCGTCGCGGAAATGTTTGTTGACCTCGGGAATGAGCTTCTTCTTGGTGTCAGCCGCAACCTCTGAGGGCTTGATCTTCAAAGGCTTTGAAGAAGGCATCTCGATCTCGTGGCAGTGAGATGAAAGACGGACGAGGTGGCTGAAGACAGGTGAATGCCGGGACGAGTACTGCTCTCTATGAAGGATGGATGAAGAGGCTTGGAGATGAGGAACTGAAAGTATCTTGACGGGAGTTCTCTGGCCGACCTTAAATATTTATCTCGCAACGAAGAGGCAGTCTATCCAGCTTCAACAAAGCCCATGCCGTGTCGAGAAGCGGCATGGAGGGTAGAGAGAAAAAGAAATCATGGACATAGCTCTCTCTCTCGAGCCGCCATGACAGAGAAGCTGCTTCGCCTCTAACAAGCGAGAGCGGTGAAGGATGAAGGAGGGGAGTGTAACCAATACTTGCCGGATCTCAGTCAGGTCTGCGACATTCCAGGGTAGTGTATAGGAAGGGCGCGTAAAGAGCGGGTGGGATTGCGGATGGTCGTGATGAGATGTGTCTTGCTTATACAGAAACCCGGGTCGTGCTACATGGAGCCTCCCGTGGTCTTGGTTGGTGGAATCCGATCGAGATACTACTGCAATCTGCCGCAGTTATACGAGATCTTCCTGTCTCCCAAGATCTCACTTGAGATGTCTTTGCGAGCCGGGGGAAGAGTATTGGGGGCAAGCGGTGCAACCAGGGTCAGACATGTTGGCTCAGAGGGGAGCATGAGAGGGCGGACGGGAGCTAAGCAGCCAAGGTAGGGAAGGGAATGTAAGGCAGAAAGAAGCAGGGGGCCCCTTTTCTGATGGCATAGAAAGAGGAGGGAGGAGAGAATGCAGGGCCTAGCCATGTTGCTGGGCAGCAATAAGCAACCTAATGGGCGTGGAAGAAGCAACAAACCCAGCTTTGTGGTTCTTGGATCTCCACTAGGGTGTCCGATTTGCCAGGGGTTGGAAGCAATGAAGAAAAGGCGAGCAGAGTGAGGCAAGACGGGAGACGGGAGACGGGATGGTGGATCTTGCAAGACCCATGCTCGGAGGGAATGCCAAATTTGGGAGGATATTGGTTGTGAGGATATGCAGCTGTGAATCCGTAATTTGACCATGTTTGTCAGTCACCTCTGGTGCTGCGCCAAGGTGCATCCGGCATGATTTGAGTATCGCTTCGAGAGATGGAATCACGGTATCGGACCCGAAGAAATGCTCTGATCCCAAGACCACGTCCTGGGATTGCGAATCAAAGACTGCATTATCCCGAGGTCGTCACCCGTGGGTTGGTGTTTGGTGTCTCGGGAGTCGAGGACCGGCGGAGCTGAGCCGGGTCCCTGCGACAACAAGTCGGTCCGCGAAACAGGAGCCGCCTGGGTGTGTTTGTCTGCTGCCCGGCATGGCGGTGTTATTGATGATTCTGTTCTTCTTGACAATGAACCGAGAGGAGGGTCTGGAGAGGGTTGGCGGCTGTCTTGAAGTTGATTGAAGGAAGACGGGAGGAAAGAAGCAGCAGCAAGAGCATTCGACGAGGTGCATTCAATGTCGCCAGTACGTACCTGGCGGGCCTCACCTTCCTTATCCGTGACATACCATATCTAATCAGCGATAACACGTTCCTTATCTTATCTGAAGTGGGAGGAAAGGTATGGCGGCATTGGAGCTTCCCATTGGCGCAGCACCACCAAAGTGGAAGCTGCTTTTTTGAAGCTCCTGTTTGTTTGTCGCATGTCACCGTCACCTTCCACATCGTTCTTGCAGCCGCATCTACCGCGCAACATCGTCTACCTTAGGGACTAGCTGCCGACGCATTCTGCTCGCGCCAGGCGACACCGGTCTTCTTGCCAAAGAGAGACCCATGCGATTGCCCTGCTCGGCGACTCTGTTACGAGCCATGACGATACCCCGCCAATTCGCGAGGGCCCTCCCCTCTGCCAAACTTATTGGTAGACGACAGCTCACGACACAGTCCCGCTGGACAGTTGCGCAATTCTTGGACTGGAAACCCGAAACAGAAGTCCAGAATGTCGTCGTCAACGGCTACGTTCGGTCGGTCCGGAACATGAAGACTGAGCAGTTTGTCAACATTGGTGATGGCTCAACAAGGACCCCTCTCCAGGCCATGGTGTCGAGGAGCCAAGACGAGAGGTGGGCAAACTCAGCTGCCCCAGCTTCGTACATGTCTCGGAACGTCTGATTATTCATAATCGAGTAGTTCACACCTGCGAGTCGGTGCTGCAGTCCGCCTACGGGGTTCATGGGTTCCCTCCAAAACCGACGGCCAGACTCACGAGTTGAAGGTCGACAACGTTGAAGTTCTCGGCCCTTCCGACGCCAAGGTATGCCTCCAAAAGCACCCGTTTTATTTTCTTGTACAATACGTCTAACATTGACCCTTCGACAGACCTTCCCCATCCAGAAAAAGTACCAGACACCGGAATTCCTCCGCACAATGCCTCATCTTAGACCGCGAATACCACTCAATGCCAACATCCTACGTCTGCGCTCAGAGGCCGTCGCTACTTTGACTCAGTTCTTCGCCTCTCGAGACTTTATTCAGACCCATCCGCCTATAATTACATCGTCTGATTGCGAAGGGGCCGGGGAGGTCTTCAATGTCACCACGGGGCCGGCCGAGACATCGTCCCCGGCACCCAATAGTCAAAACAAGAAGACCGAATTGTTCTTCCGCTCGCCCAAGTACCTCACCGTATCTACTCAACTTCATCTCGAGGCATTGGCTCAGTCGCTTGGCCATGTTTGGACCCTCTCTCCGACATTCAGAGCTGAGCAGAGCGACACCACCCGCCACATGAGCGAGTTCTACATGCTGGAAGCCGAAATGAGCTTTGTCGACGATCTCGACGACGTCATGGACCTCGTTGAGGATATGCTGCGTGGGCTGGTCACGGGCTTGTACGGTACGCGAGCCGCTCAGGAGTTGCGTCACAGGCGAGCCCCGGGCAAGACACGAACCGCCGAGGATGATCTTGTTCCGATAGAAGAAGTTGAGCGTCGATGGAAAGGCATCATGCAAAACCCATCATCTAGATGGCCACGCATTACCTACACTGACGCGATCAAGCTGCTTCAGGCAGAGGGAGACCGTTTCGAGATCAAGCCCACCTGGGAAGGAGGCCTGCATTCGGAGCACGAAAAGTTCCTCGCCAAAAGCCTGGGTGTTACCAATGAGGCCGGCGCTTACATGCCCGTCTTCGTCACCCACTACCCCCGCGAGGTCAAAGCCTTCTATATGCGTACATCAGCCTCTTCGAATCTTGGACATGATGAAGCTGGTGCGACGGTTGACTGCTTCGACTTGCTAGTGCCTGATTTGTGCGAGATTGCCGGTGGCTCTATGCGTGAGCATCGCCTGAAAGATCTGTTGGAGACCATGGCGGCTCGTGGCATGATCCCGTCGTCCAACGGCAAAGAAGCGAGCAACACCGGCGGCAACCTCGATTGGTACGTTGACCTACGCCGTTGGGGCTCCAACCCACATGGTGGGTTTGGTCTGGGCTTTGACAGGCTTCTCAGCTACCTGGTGGGAGTTCCAAATGTCAGAGATGTGGTGGCTTTCCCTCGCTGGTTTGGTCGGTGCGACTGTTGAACTGCAATCGCCAAAATCGTGGTTGGCGGCCCCAGCAATGAGAGTTCGTTAAGCTTTGCCTACCTTGGATTCTGGAAGCTGGCTCGATGAAACAAGCACGAGGCGTGTTACACGGCGATCGACCGCCATGTGTTACCTTTGGAGACCGAGTCCACTACCGAGTCAACTCGTGCTTGTGTGCCATGCATGCAGCGTCGCCATTCAAACCGCCTGTTGCCCAAGACCTGGGCATACAACCTAATGTCTTATCCTCCGGTGGCTTGCAGATGACAGATTCAGAAGCCCACGGAATGGTCACGCGAGGTTGCACGACAGACGGGTGCCGTTATCCTCGACCACAGTCTCAGACTTGTATCCCAGGGAAGCGATCGTCATCTTCAGCAGCTCTGGGTTGACGAATGTCATCCACCTGTTGTCCCGTAGATCATTACGGGAACTGTGCAAATCGACTCGAATCGTTGGGCCCATCAAGTGTCCAGTAGCTGGCTACAGTCGTGGTGAGATTGGCCCTCTGCACGAGTTGCATGTTCATCGACTCGGCCACACTAAGTATGACACTCGTGGAACGTCACACAGCGCAAGACCCTGTATCATTATACCATACTTGTACAATACAACTCTGGATGTCTCGAGCTCTCCTTTACCTGGCACAGATCTCTTCACCGTTCTTTCAGCAAAGACACCGCAAGATTTGAATTACATTTGTCTCCACCTAACCTTCTGCACGTTGACTATTCGAGGTCCAATCCACCGGAACGTTACCTCACTTGAGACTGGAATCGTGCGACATGACAGGGCTGCATCGGTTACCCGTCGGTTGTTTAATAGCAATGAGTTCTTCCCGGCGAATCCGGCGATGCATGGTGGCAGGGGATCAAGACTACATCACTTTCGAGGAAAGTTTGACAACATCACTGCGGCTCTTCTCCCCAAACTGCGGATTGCATTGACTTATGTCTCTGACAAACAGCTAAATAACCATTGACAGGGCAGCTGTTCCACTCGGATATTGGCGATTTACGCAATAGCTACGGCCTTCCACTTAAGTTGCAGAAAACGTCAACGACCATGGGAACAGTCTTCATACGACCAATGCCAATTGTACGGTACTAACAACAAACTTCGAGCCAGCAAAGAACATGTCTCTTGTAGTGACACTGCTGCGACAAGTGAGAAATTACGTGCACAAGCACGTATTTGGTTCGCGGCTCTCGTGCGACGCCAATGTGCAAAGAACCTTGGATTTGGAAACAGCAATATTGCCCAGTCTTGAAGAGTTAACCTCATTGTCTCAACAGCCGCCGGGTTGCTGGACGCTATTTTTTCTATGTCAGCCCGCAACGAGATACCCAGCCCAAGCGCGCTTGGAAATGACGAAGCATCCGAAGAATGCGGAGGATTGAGAGCATCAGACGTTGAGGCACGGTCTGTACATCACGAACAGTGCAAAGAGCTAGGGCAAGCTGACGTTAGACCACCGGGGCGCTCGCATCGGTAACGAATTCGCGGCCAGTGATACTTCCCCACATTCCAAAGACAAGATCACTTGCAACTGCAAAGTCTCAGCGCTGCTGAGTCGCTGCGCGTGCGTGCGAATACGCAGTATGAGTCCCGGTTGCTCCAAGGCCAGACAATTTCATCGCACCTGTCCAATTTAGTTTCATCTAGAGAAAAGCTTAAACCCACCAGCGACCTGCCAGCAAGGAACAAGTTGTGTCGTCTTTCGAGTTGACTAGAGTTTGATTGGACTTTGATTACATGTGCGGATTTTCGGCACATCGGAATTGCGGCATAGCGGCATGACGGCAACGCAAGACAGGACGAAGACCAGTTGGGGCATTTGCGAGCCCTCAGACGAGACGGCAATACGGATGGATACTTGCAATAGATTCAAGGGCGATGATAACCGTCAGCCATGATGAATCTCCACCGAGTGAACAGGGCTCGACGCAGGCACCGCCAAGGGATGAGCCTCTCTTAGCTTCACCGTTGCTGCCCCTGTAAGCCCCAAAGTGGCAGCGGATATTGAGAACAAGCCGCCGCTTTACAATAAACATGCGCACGCCAAATCTGCCAAGCATCTTGGAGAATGCTTGGCAAGAATATTGATCCAAGAGCAGACGCGAATCTTCCTTGGCTTGAAGGTGATGCGAAGACTGAAGACAGTGCGCATCACGGCACCGAGCCCCGACTGTGGAAGGTTTTGGCGACCGAAGCAGGCGGCGCACAACTGACACCGTGTCACTACTCAAGCCGCAAAACGCCCATCCACTGGCTGAGGACTGTCGACTGTTTTACCAGCCAGAAACTGTGCATCACGGATGGCCCACCGAAATGACATCAATTCATGCTATGTCCCTGGACAGTATCCACTGCTTCAGAGGTCGTTTTCGCTGCTTTTCGGGTCTGGACGGTGACCGTTGGCTAGGTAAGTGATCCGCCTTCCGAAGTTCCGCACTCACCATAACATGTCCTGGGCCTCCAGCACAAACGCTGAACAGAGTGCACCTGAACAGGACAGCAGATCAGCAAAAGCTTCGCCTGAAGTGGAGGCCTGGGGCAAGACCTTGATTGGCATTCAAGCGCCCATGTCACAGCGCCCGTCTTACCAGGGAGAGCGAGATATCCTCATTCACGGCAATCAAATCCGGCATCCTTTCTTATCAAACATAACGCATGACAGACAAGACCCTTGGCTGAACCCGCTGCCTGGATTCCGTTCATCCCCACAACCCGCTGCGAGTACTGTAGGTGAGGGAGCATTATGCGCAGTACGTACGGATAGCCTCTCCAGTGGGAGTCTGTCTAGACGTTCACACCAACATCAAAGGTACGAAAGGCCTTTCAGAGCTGCTTCTTATTCCGATTTTGCCGGCCCGCATGCCACGCCACGAGGTATCCAGGATGGCGCTATCGATAGCGGTCTGCCGTCTAACACTAGTGCGGATTACTCCATCCCTCTTGACCCTAACGCCGTCGATGTGCTGAGAGGGCCGCGTCAGCAACCAACCGGGTGCTTCTCTTCGACAGGAAATCCCCCCTTATTAAGCCACGGGCACAGAATTCCCCACCGCGGAAGAAGCATTCGCTTTCGTGCTCAAGCAGGGGATAATAGTCGAGGTAGTGGGTCTCACGGCGTGCGTCGAACGAATGAAGGTCGACATGGCGTGGTGATGACACTCAGTATCGAATTAAGCTTAAGCACACCCTCGGGATTACCTGTGGAAAAATGACCAAGGGACGATTAATTTGCGCAGACTCCCGGCCTGTGCGCCTTTTCCTGGCCAAGGAACGTGGTGAATCACACCCACTTCAAGCTTGTCGGAGTTGGCTCTCCTTTCCCGGGGGAACGCAAACGAGGGGTCTCAAGGGGACCGTTGGCGATGATGTGGCCTGACAAGCAGACGTTCAGCTCTTCGGATCTGCCCATCTGGCATTCCATCGCGAATCGTCGAAACAGCCCGATTCTCCTTTACGGAGTTGGGGAGACGCTTGCTATACGCTGCTCTGTTGCAAGGGTTGAACCACTGGCAATGGGTGATACTCCCATCCGTCGCTGAGAAACAGCCGCCCTTCACGTTCGATGATGCGGCCATCGGTCGCGAGGGGATCCAAGCTTCCCACAGGCTGCCGCCGAGACGGCGTTTCCAAGACTCCGTGGTGGTTCACCGGCGCCGAGTCTACTGACTGCTCGTCGCCAATGAAAAACCACCGTTTGTATTTCTTTTGAGTTGTTGACAAGCCGCCAAGCTGCTTGCGACAAACCTTTTGGGCCTTGGGCTACGATACTGAGCAGTCGCCAATATCTCCATCCTTGTCAGGGCCCTCGGCGACTCTGCACCAAGCGCCGCTGTTGGCTAAGACGGCCGCCTCATGACTGATATGCTCACATTACTTGCTGCGTTGTTTGCGATCTCATCTCCGTCCGTATGGCATGCGCAAGTGGATGGCGGCCAGCACTGCCTCAATGCCAATGCATCGATCGGGCGGCCACCAGCGGAATACGATGCTGCAAAAGTTAGGGCTAACCAACGTCCTGGAACCTTTGAACAACCGTTGGTCGGTGGCCGACGTATCCGGGCACCAGGCCGCAAATCGACTGTCAAGCGGCACCGTTCTGTGCCCTTTAAGCGGGACCCCTTGTCGACTTCCGCTCGTTTGCCCACCCGTATCCCGGCCACCTGCCCGCAAGGAACTGATGGCAAAGGAACTTGCAATAAGCTCAAGTCAACCACCAACAGGTAAACCAAGGATCTCGTCCTTCGCGACAGAAAGCTACCATGGAGTGAGAAGTTCCCTCGAAAGTTCCCCGGGGAATCGGCCGGCCTCGAACGTCACGCTACGTACGGCCTGCATCCTACGAGCGGCGTGCGACATGTTCACCGCTGTGATCGGATCTGGCTATGGCGCCGGGGCCTGCTGACAAGGCCTCGAACTCCACGGCCGAACGCTTTCGTGATGCAGCAGGCAGCCGTGCCCGGCCATGTGAAGCAGTCATATCTCGACGACAGATTAGAGTTGTGAGAGAATGGACCAGCTCTTGACGAGTCGATTTCTCAAGGCCGCTAATGCACTTTGGGCAGGTGTTGCACACCCATCTCACGGCGGACTGTTCATCCTCCCTTCAGCAACAAGACGAAAGCTTGTGGTGGGCATAGTCATTTCTTTGACAGACCGTCTTTCCCTTTCCGCGGCGGGCCCAATTTGGCATAATCATTGCTAGTGGCTGTCGTTCTCGACCGCATCCTTGGGTTGCAGAAGCGATACCAATGATCTAGCTGCAGTTCAAGCGGACCTTGGCCGGGAGGTTGACCGCCAAGCGGACTGGAACTAGCCTCTGGTCGTTATCCATATTAGCCTGCGCCTGACCGCGGCTTTGGTGCATAGCCTAAGCCTGACCAAGATATCTCACACACCATCCCGTTGACCTCTGACGATTTCTTCTTGACGAATAGCACGACAGGTACAGAGCCCAGAAGAAGGGTGCTGCCTAAAGCAGGCGAGATTTGGTGCATGCCTTAGCCGCAAATTGCCCACAATTAGGCATGCCATAGCCACGTGAAACTCCGCAACAGTATTTTCCTCGTCAACGGGCTTTGAGGACGCCGGTAGGCGACGACACGTCGTCTGCTGCTCGTTCGTTCGTGACGATACCACTTCAAAAGTGTCTTCGCTATGATGCAGAGAAGGCTTCAGACTCTGACGATGCGTCTCAAAGCAAGCATAACTTGGCGTTGAGTTTGATGACATAGGGCGCGAGCGTTCAGCTGCCCAACACGGAATGCGTATCTGGCAACGAACGGCCTGCTGGTCGACCTGTCGGCGCAAGACGGCCACAAGCTGTCAGTATCCAATCCTTGAAGATTTGGATTCTGTCAGTGACCAACGGCTGCTTGCTTGATCTGACCTTCTTGTCTGACCGTCGGTACCACCAACGGCTCAAGTTGCCCTCTCCGGTCACAACGCCAACGGAAGTCTGCACTGCGTACAGCGTACAGCACCGGCATGCGATGTACTTGGCAGGCGATTCTTAACCGTTGTCGACAATAGCCCGGGCATCTTCACGCGGAAGCACTGGGCAACTAGACAACATATGATTAGCTGTGTTTGGATACATCAGGCGAGGGCAAGTACTGTCTGATGTGCACACTGGAGCAATCAAGTAAAAGTCTCGTGGCCCCGAGAAAGTTTGCAGGCTGGCTGAGATTGACCACATTTTGGCTCGCAAGACTAACTCTTGCGTCTTCGGCGCTTTAGCCTTGAGCTGTCACATCATGGTACCCGTGAGTTCCGCTGTTCAGCATGCAATGTGGAATGTTGCATTCAAGTGCAGGCAGCCAGTGCTATGCATGTGCCGCACTACATCGTGGTAGCTCGTCGACGACCTGCGTGGCAAAGGCATCTTACACTTTGCTCGAAAAGCAGGCTGCTCAGAGATTTGGCAGATGTGTAAGAAAACGATGTTGAAGCAGTCGCCTGTAACATCGCCAACACCTGAAAACCATGATGCTATTCGTGGTCGACGGCGTTACGACGTCTGCTGCAGCACGACTAGACGTGACTAATCATGACATGCAAGTTTGATCTGACCGCTCAGTCAGCGGCAACAGGCCTGCCAAGGAACAAGCGCCAAAGAGTTGCCAACATGGCAAAAAGGTTGCATCCAAGGATCTATCTGGGGAGAGACTCTCATGGAAACGGGATGCTCGGTCGCTTCGGGTTCAACAGCAAAACACACCCAGCGGTGTCTACGACATCTATTCTTGTGCCTGATGCGCGGGGGCCTTGGCAGCCTCTTGTCCCTGAACGCTAATCCTTATTTCGCGATAACTATCGTTTCCCTTCTCCGAGACGACATCCCTTCTTTTTTTACACTCTGATTTAGGGTTTGCTGTCACGACACATCCTTTTTATGCGGCGAGTCAGGGCGGGCAGCCAAGCATCGTTGTACCTGACGCAACAGAACGTCGGCGGCCGAACTGCTGGATTGTGGGCGAACTGGGGCGTATGAGTCGGTTGGCGGCGTGCTAAGGTCGTTTTCTTTAGGCGTTGACTCAGCTGACAATCGCCCAACTGTTGCCGCCGCTTGAAAGCGCACCGGGCCCTGGAGGCTCAATGTCAGCCTTCGGCTAGGGCGAGCAGGGGAGCGATGATGTGCCCAGTCGGAGGCTTTTCTCATTGATTACGGATACACCTTCTGTTGTTATTGAGGGTATACTTATACTTGCTGGACATGCTTGAGTCTTGGCCCTGTCGAATGCTTGTATCATCTTGATATCGAGCTGAGCTTCGGATACCGCGATACTTTCTTTCGGACATGTCGGACGGCGTGTAGCGTGGCAGCAAGGTCCAGAAGAGGGTTCGTTGGTCGCAACCTTACGAGAGCCCATGGTTGGCAATCGTGTTGACAAGTCAACTTGTTGGAGCACGCCAACAGGCCAGCGGGACCCTGAGAAAGTAACCTGGAGGCTGGGAAAGCGTATTCGTACGTCCAGTACATTTCCGTACAGGCATGCAGGCTGCAGCGAGGAAAATACGGTTATTCGTACCCTCCTGCAGGATCGATCCCACACACTCTGTCTCTCCCAGCAAGGAGGGCATGTCAGATTCCGATGCGAAGGAAGCCTGCTGGACAGCGGCACCCTGAGACGGAGTCGAACAGGCAGACAAGCAAACAGACAGGCAAATGGGATGGCGGGCAGGTTCGATTAAGGTAAGCTCGGGCGAGATAGTCGCACTGGGCAAGCAAATCGAAGGCCTGCGGTTGCTTGGGCTGACGCCTTGCTGCTGTCATCCTGTGCCCTCCCTCCATCCTACGCCTACGCCTGCGACTGCGACTACAAGTACTACGGCGGCGGCACAGTCATCGTCTGGGCGCGGGCTGCTAAGCCGTTTCGCCCGCCCGACGGCGCGTCCTTTCAGCCTATTCGACTGCTTCTGTAGCGGGATCATCATTATGAAACTGCAAACGGCATGCAGTAAGCCCAGTGGTGAGGCTCTGGTGCCTCGGAAAAGGCTCCCACCGGCTGCCGCGGCATCGTGTGTGGCGGCTGATTCGGTGAGGGTAACAGCCAACAGCGACATAGACTTTTCTCTCTGCGCTTATGTACAGCGGCGATCCGTTGCAGAGCGAGAATACCCACGGCATCCTGATTCCTCAGAACAACCCGGCCATCAGCCTTTGGACCTTGGGGGATCCTGTCAGAGAATAGATACCCGCGCGGGCAAGCACGGCTCACCCGAAAGCGAGTGACCCGGACTTTAACAAGGTCGCAACGATCTTAACAATAAGCTTTTCTCCTTGCCCCGTCCGTCCTGGGTCGCCCAAAAACCACCACAGACACACAGTTCACAGCGAACGACGAGTGGAAGCCGCCGCCCCGTCTGATTAAGCATCTTACTCGGGACGGATGGCACGAAAAAGAAGGTTGGGGCTGCGCTGATGGCACACTCTATCTGCTGCGGAGGCAAACCTTGGGCCAACTTGGGAGAACGTCGAAAACATGGGCCACCCCAGGACGCACACCCCGAGTCGATAGACCAAAGCCGCTGTGGAAGGCCTGCCTACTCGAGTACCGTTATCTGGCGTTCTACTGCGCGCTTGTCCGCCTCGCTTCCGTGGGCCAAGCAGAATCCCTGCGTATAGAGCAAAAGGGATCGATGTCATGCTAACCGTTCGCCGGGCGCGTCTCTATTTTCCCAGAAACCTTTCTTCGGACCCGGTGCCGCTCCAGAGTCCGACGAGGCCCCCCATAGCTGCGAAAGCCTGAAGGAGGGAGGGAGGGGTGGGCGTGGATGGGGCCAAGACCTTTCTTCTCGGTCTCATTCGTTTCTGTACATGCTCACTACGTCCACGCCCCCCTTTCCCTCGTCCTTCCCAGAGGAGCATCGCCAGATCCCAGAGGAGCTGTGAGGTATGCCAAGAATACCAAGACGACGCTAGGAGCAGTGGCTGACAACGCTTAAATTCATGCTTAAACCTGCTCGTGGTGCAATGGCGTTTGCTTGGTTCAGCGCATCAGCAGCACACATCAGCAGCAGCAGCAGCACACATCAGCAGCAGCAGCAGCAGGCCAATTTTCAGCCGTCATCTTTTTCTTCTCAGAGCTGCTGCGTATTCCAGAATCCAGATTGCCATCCAACCAAAGAGGCGTAATCCAAGAAAGCCGCTTTTTGTTTAGCTCGACCCTTTCGCCTGAGACTAGGCTCGGTCGTTTTTGTCAACCTGCGATCGTGACTGGACGGCCCGCCAAGGGCCATTGCATCTGGCGCCTCTTCGCTTACCAAGTATTCGTAAAAGCCCACACTGCAGACATCAGGCACCGCATACCCGGCCGCCTCTCCTGCGGCACACACACACACACACACCTCACAAGGTCCCGCTCGCAATTTTTCTCGCATTTGATGGAGCAAATGGGGGGCGACGCACTCCAGGGGGAAGGAGACTGAGAAAAAGGCGCAAAGAAGATACGAACGGTCAAATCATGTTGGACCTAAACAAACTGTATCCCCGGCCTGGTCCCAGGGATACGAACGCTGTGCCCGTGGGAATGCCAGCCTGGCCTTGGCTCCCCAGTCAGCTAGGCCCGGTGCTAAAGCTCTTGGTGCATGCCTCCTCGTTTGCGTGCAGGCGCTTCGAGGCATCATCCTGATAAGACCCCGATGAGGATCATCGCCAAGATATGCCCTGGGGCTAGGGGTGGCCCTTTCTTGTCTGCTGGCTGCCCAGGGCGCCGAGGCGGTAGAAACAGCGGCGTTTTCTTGTCAAAGTCCACATTTCAATACTCGATACGGATGCAACGGGGCCCGATGCGGTTCAATTTACAGGCAATTCCGAGGGATTGATGAGCGATGATCTTGCCGGCCCTTCAGTTCTCCGCTTTGCTGCCTCACGCCCCCCCTTTCCCCCCCTCGTTCACGGCTCAACTCCAAGGAACGGTCCTCGAACAGAGTGGGAACGACGCAGGCCGAGGACCCGGAACATTTTTCAACAGAGGAAGAAAAATGTCGCGCGCTCACATTCTCTCACTGTGTCAGTTCTGCCGAGTTGCGTTAGATTACGGACGGCTGCCAACGCTACGCTACCTAGATTTCAGAGAGAGGGGGATCCCGACGGCGACGACAGACGGCCCAGCCGATGCCTCGTGCCCGGGGTAGATTAGAGGCCGCTTTTACGGTTTGCCGTGCCGCCGCCGCCCTCGTTACCCACCGCCGCCGCAGCTGTCATTGAACGAGGAAGATCATCCATTGCCCCTGGCCCCGTCGAAACGAGGCAATTTCACCTTCCGTGGGCCCGCATCGTCGACGATCGGTGCGGTTCCCTAGAGATGAAGATCGTGAAGCGGTAGCAGAGAGAGGCAGAAAGGGGTTTAGTCACCACCCCAGCCCGGAACTATCCATGCCGTGCTGACGAGTCGAGCGACCGTGGCCCGCGGAGTCGCTGACTCGTAAAGGGCCCCAAAAAGCTGCAAGTTGCTGGACTGGACGGCCGCCGCGTGCCACACTTGCACGGCTGCCACGGCACCGGCTGCAATTAAGCAGCTGCTACCCTTTCAAATCAACCATAATAGCGTATTAGCTCTCGGGCTTTTCGTGCTCGTTGGGGGTTGGTTCGGATCAGCTCCGCAGGGCTGATGGTCTCCTTCTCCCACCAAAGGACGCGCACGCGCATTCCCTTTGTCGTTCGGCTGCGACGCCTTCGCTGCGACCTGATCGGCTTCCATGAGCCGTAGTGCGGGCTTAGTGCTTGTTTCGAGATTCCCTGCTGCTGCTGCTGCTGCTGCGCGGCTACCAGGACGGAGAACCCCTAAAAACGGAACGCCAAAGTCTATCTCAGTTCATTCTCCGCGACCTAGTCACGACGGCGTGTGAGGTGTTCCGGCACCATTATCAAGGGAAGGGGGGAAACGAATGCATACTATGACGAACTCGGTCTTGGGCCGCTGGCACGCCGGCACCGACTCGGCCGTCACACATACATCATCATCATCAGTCGTCTCTTTGGAAAGAGTGTGTGAAATATGCCAAAGACGAGGAGATAGATGCCTTGTTTCCCGAGATTGCGCACGCGCGTTACGAATGAACCGGATCGTCGGCGCCCTTAGACTTGAGGAGGGGGGCGTGGTGGCAGGTTCTACCTGTTTTGGGGGCCTGGGAATACAATACAACACGGGTAAACGGGCAACGAAGGCACTGGTTGCTGGTGGCCCAGCGCTATTCGTACAGGCCACCACCTGGGTTTTACCAACTTACCTTACCAGAAGAACTAAACGCTCACCCCCACCACACGCACCGGAAATCCCGTTCGTCCAATTTGAGGGGTCGTCTATCTGACAACCTTAATACCACGGCGCTCCTTGGGGGGAGGGGGGAGGGGGGACGGGGAGTCAGGTACGTGCACCATGGCTTGTTAGGCGTGTGGTTCGAGAAGCAATTCCCCAAACGGCGCTGCAGCAGCAGCAGCACATGCCGGTGTCCCGTGGTCCATGCTGCAACGATGCTGCGTGCCTTGTATCCGTACCGCCGCAACACCTTTTTGCCGTTGTTCCCGTTGACGGGATGGATAGATGGGCCACAGGGCATTTCTGAGCCTGGGGAGCGTTTTTGGTCATTACACCCGGGATCCTGGGAGAGAGCAACAGGGACCGTTGGGGGAGCGGTCCACGCGGATACTCGAACGTTCGGATCATCACGGTTTGTACGGGACAGGAGGGAACGTTTGTGACGGGCAATCAGGGCGTTGCACATGTATACGCTCCCAACTGCCTTTGCCCATTTCCGTCGTATCATTTCCCGTTGGGCCCCGTCGGGTTTGGAGCAGGGAGCCTGTTGCACCGCCCAGACGGTTGCTCGTTGGCGAGACTTGGGAGAGCCGAACGTCGTTGGACCGGGTGTGAGTGTGACATGTCAACACCCATACAGAGACACACATCCACGAACACAATGGGCGAGTTCGAGTCTGGTGTACGACCTCCCAAGTTTTACCTCTGTCTCTTGTGTGTGTGTATGTGTCAAGCTCTCCCAATCTCGGCTGTATCGTCCTCTGTACACCCCATGTTGATTTAGAGTCCGGTTCGGGAAGGTGAGGAGACGGATTGGGCATGTTGTTGGTGCGGTGGTGCGGCGCGGGTTGGTGATCCTTTCGGGGGTCTGGATGTTGGGTTGTTGTTGGTGGCGGACTGACTGTTGGCGGTAGCACCAGGGTGTCCTGTGTGCGGGCTTGGCTGTATGATGACAATTTGGATCTCATCGCCTTTACTTTTTGGAAGTTACGCAGTCTTCGCAGCGTCTGGGATATGTCCCCTTTCTGCGATGCTCCCATCCTGCTCGCGAGCGATGCGACACCCCCCGGGAAACGGTGCATTTCGCGGGGTAGAAGGCAAAAAAGAAATTAGGGATTGAAGCTTGATCCGGGGCGGGCGCGGGGTTCTGGGACGGACTGCTACGGCCGGCCTTCCGGCACGTCCGGGCGGCGTTGCGTTGATCGGCCTCTGTTCCCTGGGCCCCGTTGAAAATCTTCATCAATCTGACTTTTTTTTTTTTGTACCTTCTTCGCCTTACCTTTGTTAGTTGCAGGGGCACGCATTGCCGGCGGGTTGCGGCGTGGCCGGTAGGCTTTCTTTTGAAATGTCGAGGCAACAATGTACGCCTATTCTTTTTTAGGCTCATCTTCCCCGGATGTTGCTGTCAGAAGTTGAGTACCGCGAGAAACCTCCCATCTCGGAGGAGTCCGCCGCGGCGTGTGACGATGGCCCCAATCCTGGGCGCACGAATTAAACCAAGAAGTTAAAAGAGAAATAAGGGGGCGCGGCACGGGGTCAATGGCCGGGTGAGAAGAATCCTGAGACGAACTCGTCGCCCGCCAAAGGGAGAATTAAGCTTGAAGTATGATTGACTGCCAAGGCTGCCTCGGCCGGGGGGATGCTTGGTGACAGGTGGGATGTGGCCGCCCCGGGCACAGCGCGCGCGTGTGTGTGTGTGTGTGT
>JABGMY010003182.1:0-35527 GCA_014705525.1 Colletotrichum sp. HC292
GGGATGAGGTGTTAATATTTGAGTCTTGGGTGGTGGTGATGGTGGTGGTGGTGGTGGTGGTGATGTTGGATGATGTCCTCTCACCTTTGCTTTCCTGCGCCGACAGTTGTCGCAGGCGACGGCAATGACCTGCCTCTTGGACCCCGAGGTACCCGACCGAGGCTTGGCTTCGCCGGATGACTCGGTACTCGGACTCCTTGCCTCACTGCTATCGGACCCCTTCCTCGGAGGCTCGATCGGGAAGCCGTCTGGGCCGTGGGTGGAGTGTGAGTGTGTTGTTGTCGCTGCTGTTGCCGTTGTTTGCGGTGCCGGCACGATTCCGGCCTGGGTGGTCGTCGCACCTGGAGCGGGCAGGATCACACGGCGACGTTTGGAAGGGAGCGACATTAGAACCGCGGGAGCTTTCGTCGCGCAAAGCCTCGCTGTTTCCTCCGTGTTTTGTGAGTCAGAACGAGCGTGATGGCGGGTGAGAAGTGGGAAAATTGGCTTCCAAGGTTCGCAAAATGAGGTGAGGTAGGTAGGTAGTCGTTCGAGTTTACTGTACCGCGCTGAATCTCGATCACTGTTCAGTGGGACTGCCCCCCCTGGGACGCTGCAAACCGCTACGGGTGGGTCTGTCGGAGCGATGCTCCCATTGGCTGCGGCGCTGGCTCCGACCAATAGGAGGCCGTCGGAGCACGCTCCTGCGCTTCCATGACGCCCCTCGGCCGCCCGCCGCCAGGGCAGGGGTACCTCACGATACTGGAACACCTTTGGTGGTCGACGAAAATGGGATAGCGGTGCAAGTGAACGATCTGGTCAGAGAATAATCAGAAAAACAAACAAGTGCGTTGAACCGAGTATGTGGACGCATGTCTGGCCAAAATCACGTTGGGCACCTTGAGCATTCCTCAGTTCAGATGCATCCAAAGTTGGGGCACCGTCCCCCTTCATTGGTGGGTGGATGGGGTGCTGTGCGTCTGTGGCTGTCAGGTGTCATGATTCTCCGGGGCCCCAGGCGTAAAAATCTAGACCAAGTCTGGAAGGACCGGTCAGAAGCCTGGTCACTCCCGTTTTGTCCCAATCATCATTGACGCCTAACTTCATCGCCCATGTCTGGGCCAAGGGAAAGGGGCGTCGGGAGAGCACCTAATACCTAGCTACGCGCGTGGCATGCATGTCTTGCCGTGTGCCGTGTTCCACACACACGCATGGCTTGCTTCTATGAGACTGACGTAACTCCACTTATCTCTTGATAGCGACATCAACTCTAGCACCCAGCTCTCATCATGGAACCCACAAGAATGCGCCAAGTTGAGATTTTCCCTCAAACTTTTGAGATCATTAACCATGACTCATTGTTCTCCATCAAGGTGACCAGCGAGGGTCTCAGTTCTCTGAAAGACGATCTAACGAAAGGCCAACGCGCATCTGTGCAAAAATCGACTTTCAGGTCATCCTCCCAGAGGTCGTCCCTAAACGCTTCAAGAAGATCCAGAGCAAGAGCGAGGTTACCAAGAACAATCAAGTCTTTACGAAAGCCACTCAAGACTTCTTCAACATCCTGACTACATGGCCATCTGGCGATGGAGCTGGCATCAAACTCACCATCAGTGCCTCCTCGCCCTCGGACGTGACGATAGAAGACATGATGGCAAGTGGCGAGCTCGAGAGCGACCGGCAGTTTCCCGTGTATGAGACGCGCTGGAGAACCCACGCACTCAGCATCGATCGCAAACTGCTCGCCGGCGGGAAACTGCCTGACGTCGCGTGCGTTTCCGACTTCTCATTTGAGGCGATCCATGGCCGGCCGTTCAGCCCCGACGCTTTCTCAGTCGTCACCAGCGCTCTGGTATCAGTGAGGACGATGCTCTGGGAGTTTCTACCACCTCAGGTCCGCGTGACGTACGACCGTCGCTTGGCGTGGCAGTCGGATCTGAAGGCATTCAGGAACGCTTTGGGCGCTGCGCTGACCGACACTCCATTCCCCAAATTGGTCGAGTTTGAAATCATCACAGACAGCGGCGATCCTTCCAACGAGCTGTTCCAACCTCCGGACATGACAGGTGATGGAGAAGATGCCCTCAGTGTCGGCGTGAGGCGTTTACTTCAGCTGGAAACACTTGAGAAGCTGCACCTGGGATCAAGATGGATCCTTACTTCGGCGGCCTTCGATGCCCCGCTGAACTGTCCGCGCCTCAAAGATCTTCACGTTGACTTGTGCGTCACAACTGTCGATGGGAAATGGCTCTACACAGGCGACTTTGACAACCTCCCCGTCAACGAAGAATACTACGGTTCCGAGGAGGACACTGAACCAGAATTCGACTCGGGAGACTCCGACGCGTCGGACTTTTACCCTGTTGTACGCACAAGAGAGGCCGAGAGCGACATACCGGAGCTGGCGTTCCGCGTGACGCCTGACAACCCGGTGTTCGTTCCCTTGATTTCCACCATTGCCAAGGCGGTCCCGGGGATGCCGGAACTGCGAAGAATGCGTGTCATGCTCGGAGGATCAGTGAGGGGAACGATTGCGCCGTTGGATATCAGGTATCTCGCGCCTGGGGAGGTGGAGACGGACGAGTCGATTGAAAACTTCAGCAAGGAAACCCTGGAGCGGCCGCGCTGGTGTCTGATGGGATACCGCGACTTCGATAAATCTTGGAGAGTTCCACAAAAGTTGGAAAAGGCGTTTGCGGGAGAGTCTGGGGAGGGACGTTTTCTTCTGTGGACAAACCCATGACAGAAAACTTGTTAATCGACTTCTTTGAAAAAGATACGAGGCCATACGTAACTAGGTTTATCGGAGAAGGGCTAGATGATTTTAAACTTCAAGTTAGTTTAAGTTCGCATTGCGTCTACTATTACGAGAGGAGGAACCAGCCGAGAAAGCCCAGCTCTCAGGTCGTGCCACAATATGCGAACATATAAGATTCAATGCCTTAGGCTAGTTGACGATCATATGCTGAGTACAATATAGATCTGTCGTCATAGCATACCTTATAATTCTATAGGTGCACACACTTAAAACTATGCCTCGATCGGCATAAGGCTGAAAACCACTATTATGATGCTGATCAAATTACTGCCCTTCTCTAGGCATAAGCAGTTCAGTAGCGCGATACCTAGATCTGACTATATACCGCAAACGTCCTTTATACTTCCTTCTGGTTCCCCACAATATCTGTTTGTTCAGAAGCAACCTTACGTTTGCAGTCTTTGCAGTCATCTTATTACGACCCTTTTCCTAACCATGGGAATCCGAGGGAATGAGCGCTTGATATATCCCCGACGTACAACCATGTTGATGGTGTAATCCCCGTGGTCATCCGAATCGGCTTCTGAGGAGCCCACGGTATCTGTCGAGTGGCTTCCGTCATCCAAATCATCGAGGTCTTTGTTTCCAGAGATCTGGGACAAAGACACATGACCTTCTCCTTCTAGATCGGGTTCTGTACTCAAGTGGCAGCCCTCAGAAACACCCGCCTCTGCGTAAGTCACGACAGAGGGTTGCGATGTGCGGCCAGCCTGTTTCAGACCTTCCCGGAACTTCCTGAACTTCTCTTCCGCTTCCTGGGTCTCCCTAGCTTGATCTTCCAAGACCTTGGCTGCCCATCCAACAGTCCGACGAGAGTCATTTACATCTCCGTTTTGGACGTCTCTATCCAAGACATCTTTCCCAGGAGCTTCGGCCATTCTGTCCCGTCTCTGGGGCATCTTCTCTAGTCTGAGGCCACTGACGTGACCAATTCGTTCATAGACCTCTTCGTCTGGCTTTTCGGGGTCTTCAACCCTCATGAGCGTGATGATGAACGGCTGGACCGCGCCTTCGTTGTTTTCAGGCGAGAAGGATACAACCATGGCCTCCCACCCGTCTTTCGCCATCATGAGATCATGGATTAGCTTGTGATCATCGCCATCCGGCAGGCTCTCTAGGCCAATATTTCCCGCCAAGTGGTATTTGTCGTCGCCAACGTCGATCGTGACCCTCTCTTCGTCAGGATGGAAGGTCAAGTTGCTACGGACTGACCATGCTTCGAGGTGGAGATAGTGGGAGAGTTGGACAGAAGGCTTCTGCGACATGTATTCTGACAAAGATATAACCTGACCGTCAAGATACTCGAAATGGACGTCGATTTCCGGGTCTGGCATCAACGCATTGTCCTGCGTACCGTAAGGCAAATTCAGAAACCCGACATTGGCTCTACTAGAAGACCAAGACCACGTAGGAAACCCATGACGTCTTCCGATATCGTTACTCGTCGGATACCATGCTAAGCTGTATCCAAAAATGGCGTGCTCTGAAGCGAATATGGCGCCTCTCAGCGGCCCAGGAGACGAGCCATCTAACACATTCAGGTTGGCCGCAAATGGCATTCCACACGCATGGAAAGCGGCGTCCTTCGTCTTGTCGTTGTAATCATTCAGCGTGGCGGTGATGGCTTTGAGGGCGTCACTTTCGTATGTGAGATGTCGCTTTGAGTAGTGCGTGATGTGCTCCCACGCTGAACGACTCCGGAGACCATAAAGACGCAGTGAAGACGTGTTGACTTCCGACGGATGGGTTAGACCTTCGCACTTCTGACTGTCCACGCATCTAAATGTGACCTGATGGATGCCGAACATGAGTTGTCTGACTGAGAATATACCCTCTTGGTATCTAAGCACGGTTGAAACGGAGTTAGTGACAAAGTATTACAGCGCTTCAGCTGGAAAAAGCTCAAGCTCGACGTGCCTAACTTACGTCCATGCTCTAGTATTCCACTTTATAGTCTTTGAGTCATTGCTGTAGGGCTCGAGAGCGGAGACCAGCAGACGCCCCCCAATGCTTGCATGAGCCTGTGGTTGCCGTTTCCTTGTCGACACACCCGGTAGTCCAAAGGCTGAATCATTGCCTGCGGCTGCAACAATGGTGAAAACAGCTTGCCGGTAGATGACATGCATCTTGGACAGATGGTCGCTGAGGATTTCGCAGTCATCTTGCTTGATGCAATATCTAAGCTGTCAGCACCCCGTCTTGCGTCCCGCTGCCATTGATCCTTTAGCCTACCGATCAACCCAAAGATAAACAAGACCCATTTCTCTCACTGCGGTCATCGCATCTCTGATGACCGATGGTATGTTGGATAAGCCGTCTGAAGATTGCAGTGACGACTGAAATTCATTCGATCTATCCGGCTGACCCCAGACATAGCTCAGTGCCACGTATGACGCCTCAGGTGTCGCTAGCTCAAGACTCCCAGTGTTGCAGTTTATCAAGCAAAAGCCGGCTATGCTGAGGCCTGCTTTCGCTAACCGGCAAACCTCGTGAGAATCTTGACAGGTTCGCACGAAGGATCGCAGCAACTTCCAATTGATGATGGGTGGCACGAGACGGCCTGCTGCCGCTTCTACCTCAGAGCTCGACGCTGGGTAAATACTTCCCAGATAACTTACAATACTCTTTCCTTCTTTCAATCTGCCAACCTTGAGAGCAATCAACCCGTCATTGGGTACATCCACATCGGCGGTCGCCGGTGAGCACGGCCCGTTGGCTGCGTTGGCACTCTTGACGTCCGACTTGAAAAATAGCCCCTCATTGTGAACTGTGGTTCCCAAGACGTTGCCGAGATAGCTCGTCACTTTTGAACGGCCGATACCTTCCCACCTGACACTGCTGATACGGTCCGCAAATAAGGTGTACCCCCGGACAAAATTCGCCTCGGTGTCGACATTATTGCAGAAGTAGCATGTATCATGGTATGATGTGAGCGATTCGTCTGAGAAAGGCCTGTGAACTGCCTCCGCCAACAAACGACACAACGGGCATTCGCTCGATAGCATGTCATGCGGCACGTCGCCCAGATCTGTGACAATTTGAGGGGTTTCGTAGTTTCCAGCGAATATCTTGTCCAGATCGAGACTATCACATCTTTGACAAAGGGTCTGATGTAATTGGGAGTTCATCGTCGAACAGCTGGTCACGGCGTCTGGCGGTGTCATAATCTCATGCAACTTCGTTGCGTGAGACAAAGTAAGCATTGAAAGTGAGCGGGGTAAATCTCCTGTGGTGATTGATCTGAGTTACAGCCAATGACTGGAACCAAAGTCCCATAATATTGACGTATGCCCAAGTCGCTCTAGGTACGCTCCACTCGCCGATGAAAATAATACTCGGCCAACTAGGCTCGTATCACGAAATCATCACCAGACAAGTAGTCTAATTCATGGATGTCAATCGGTGGGACTGGAATATCCTCGATAGGTTTGAAATCTATTCTAGCGGTTCACCTTTCCTTACACAAGAGAAATCCATTGAATGACCCGGCGTGCTCTGAAGGCCTGACTCGGATGATTTCGTAACTTTGCCGACTGCCGACTATCTTGTTACGGTTAAAAATACATTTGAGGGTCTAATACAGCTTCTTAGCCGATGAATAGCAACCCGCAAATCTTCAAGCGTTCCTCTGAGACTTTAATCTCGCTGTTCTTTGCTACAAGACGGCAGATTGCAAGTAATGAAGCAGTAAAGAGCTGAAATTGAGCGACCTTGAGAGGAAACGAAGAGCAGGTAGCATGGTATATCGAAAGACCCGGACGAGGACAAATTATCCTCGGTTACACGCTCCAAGGGAAAGAGCTTTCGCACATCCGGCCTCCTCCGAAGCGGGTTTACCCTATTGTCTCAGTCTCAGATTACTCGTGTCTTGCATCCCGCCCCCTCTCACGCAGGAGGCTCTTGGACTCGCTCAACTCCACGAATAAACCAACGATCAGATATTACCCAAGATCTTGTCCGTAGTACGAACTCGTGCTGACCGCAAGGCGGTCTGCGGCTCGGCAGAGTCCAGACCCCCAACGAACCAGTGGCTCCTCCAGGATGAGGCACTGAGACCTCAGCCACGTGCTCAGATCATCGCGGGGTTCCTGCATAACAAGCAAGCCTCTCAAACGTCCGTGGCTAGGAAATGACACACAGACTAGAAGGCCGTCTCTGAGCACGACCTGGAAGTACCCGGCCGGTGTGTTCGCCCTACCAGTACGGCCAATGGGATGCACTTCCTCGCGCAAGAGTCTTGGAGAAACTCAAGGCCGTTCGACGAGGCGTCAGCCAAGCCACACAATGCTGCTCGCCATTTCAACCGCCAAGACAGGACACAGCATAACAGGCGTCCGGCGGTCGGCGAAGGGACGCTAGCGCAAGGCATTCTATTGGCTAGTTCCCGTCAATTGATGCCTGTCCATCTCGTCTTTGCACCGACTCTGTGGCTCATCATATCGCGAAAGAAAGTTCACTCCCGCTTCTAACGGCAAGATTTAGCTTTATCATTCAGGTGATAATGAGGGGTTCACCTCGAGTTGGCGGCAAAACTCCAACTCAGAGTTTCCTGCCTGGAGATTGCTCAGCATCTGCTGTACTGCCATCCGGTGTTCCAACAGCGAGTACTGTCCCAGTCCGCCGGTGCAGCACCCTAATTCCTGCGCCAAGCATCATGGGAAACGCGGTGTCAAGGGTTCAGAATCTGACGATGGCTGTGCTTTCTTCCCTTCCTTACTTCACTAGCAGCTCTTGGCCGGCCGACTCAGCGTTTTCTCAACCATGCGTCGGGATCTCGCCGACCGTTTGGGAGGCTGCAAGCCACCGACCGCGGAGAATTGAACTTTCGCGAGATGCAACTATCCATGGACCCCCGGAAGCGCATGGAAGAAGCTTATAAGCCTGGCGTGAACCCTCACGAAGTGAGATTGATTGACCAGTGCAAGCTCCTCTTTCAACTCTTCTGCTGTTGCGATTGAGAGGCGAGTTTTTGTCTACGCAGGTTGCGACCATGTTAACCCTATCGTCTTTCCTCGGCGCCTTGCTACTGGCGTCTGAAGCATTGGCCTGCGCTGGCCATGAGAATTACCATGCTATGGGGACAAGAAGGCAGCAAACTGCCCCCGTCCCTCCTAAACCGGCAGACTGGGCCTATGAGGCTTCGTTCAATTGGGGTCGCATCAACCCGAGTAAGCGAGCAAAATCGATTATTTCTTAAGTCTCAATCTAACCAGCTTCAGACTACAGTCTTTGCCAGACAGGAACTCAACAGTCACCGATCGCGCTTTCATTCAGCCATGGCCTTGCTCTAAGCCACGTCCTGAAATTCAACTACCCGAACAAGACCGCCGGCAATTTCTACAACTGGAACTACGGGCCAGCGTTCACCGTCACGCACCCTGAAGGAGTCTACACGAACAACCCATCCTTTACTTATGATGACATGACACTCTACCTAAAAGGCTGGCACATCCACTCCCCAGCAGACCACACCGTAAACGGCATGCGGTCCAAGGCTGAGTTGCACCTCGTACACGTGGACGAGGAGGGCCATGAGAAGGCTGTGCTGGCTATCCGCCTCGACCCGGGCAACGCCAACAATACCTTCTTCAACCAGCTTCCCAAGATGATTGGTTTCAACGATGTGAGCATGCAGCAGGAGATTGCAATCAACCACATGCCCGCTCTCGAAAGCGTCCTCCTCTTCAACGAGTTCTGGACCTATCAAGGCAGCCTGACGAGCCCGCCTTGCCACGAGGGGATCCGCTGGTTTGTGGCTCGTCAGGTCATGTTCACTGGCGTCGAGCAAATGCGCGATATTTTGGGCGCAAGCACGTACAGCGCAAGAGCTGAGCAGGAAGTCTGGCAGCATCGCATCAACGATTAGAGGGAATGATTGGGTGTGCCTGGGGCTGAGGCAAGCAAAGTGTGGCAATGACGGCGGCGCAAATGGAGCAGGCGACGACAGGGGTGGATGAGAAGTGGCAGTCGGTCGCGATGTCTCGCCTGTCGTGGCGATCGACGGTTTTTTCCTGTGTTCTCTCAATATCTCCGCTAGCATCAGATACCATCTAGATCTCCTATCTCAAGTTGAACACAGAAAGATGTTTCAAAAAGGACCATCGGTATTGACGTGCGGTCAATTTGAGCTTAATTCCTCCTCCAAATGCTAAAACATCTCCACTACCTTAGCGGAAACAGGCGGAATCGCCCTCCCCTGGACGGTGTCCACCTCGGCCGCTCCCTCGAGTCCGGAGCTGAGGCTGACCCCGAAGAGCGAGAAGATCGCTGCCGGTCATGAGTCGCGGCGACCCCGACGATTCATCTCGTCCTGAACCTTTTTGGATTGCCAAGACCACAGTCTCATTTCTTCCTTTTTGCCCAGCCCCAGTCACACCACTCCACCCCTCGTAACGTCATGATGGTGTGAATCCGCGCAACTGTCTCCGGCCCAACCTTCTTCTCCCAATCTGCCGTTCGTCGGCCGGGCTTCCACGGCAGGGTTGAGCTTCGTAACACCAGCAGACCCCGCCCGTATCGAAGAGCTATCAACCCGGCCGCACGGCAGCAGGGCCCAGCCATAAGTCTAAAAAGCTTGCGCGTGCGTGTAAGCCGGTGTTCCCCCCCATCACATCACAGAGCCAATCCCCAACAACCGATAAACCGAACGCGGATTGGCGGCTTGTTTCAAGTTAAGCAGACTTCTGCAGATTGGGCGAATTGGAAAGAAACGCATCTCCCCACAGGTCGGGTGGTGATCATTTCAACACAGCCCTGCTCAGCGCAATCACCGTGGCTGAGATCCCGGGCCGGGGTTGCTTGGCCGTTGGGACGAACCATCGCTGTTGGCTCGTTCCCTGATCCGCCCTGACTTGGCAGATGCAGCTCTATATAATTAGCCCTGCCCAGCAATGATAGACCCATCAACTGGTGGGTTTCGAGCGATAAGGTGGAGTTGTGATGGCGCAGAATTTTGCAGGCGAGTTGGACTGAACTGATTGACACGGGACATGGCGGGATTGTTGTTGACGTAGGTATTTCGTTGAATAGATCGGCAGGGCCGCGTGGTCTCCTCCCTGGCGGCTCTTGTCTTTCCCCGCGTGATCTTTTCCGTTTCCACGGATTCTCGACCACAAATGTGAGCGATCCTGCTCTTCTCCAGTCCGTTCCGGCGCGTGAGATTTTGTGATCCTAGCAAGAGGAAAACCCAATTCGGACGTCCGTCTGCCCATCTCGATGCGTCCCGACACCGCTTCCGCTCTCGGCCTTTTGGCCGGCCTCATCACCACTGCCGCCGCCCGGCCCGACGTCCGCGCCCGGTATCAACAGATCCGACGACAGAATGCCCAAGATTGTCTGGAGGACTTGGAGGATATCTTGGATGACGCGCCGACGACATCGCTATGGCCTGCTACAGCTTGCGACTTCACATCGACCCTCTCAGGGGCCGAGCTCACAACCAGCTATGCGTCTTTCAGGAGTAAGATGGCTTCGTGGTACAGCAATGACCTTGATGACATTACCAAGCTTGAGAGCAGCTGCACACAATACGTATCAGTATTCGACTCGATTCGATACTGCTACGTGACGGGACCGTACCCAACAGAGACCACATCAACAACGTCGGCATCAGCAACGGCGGCAAGTACCACGGCAGGTACCACGGCAGGATCATCGACGGCTAGCAGGACCTCAGCGGGAGCTACGAACACATCAACAACAAGTGCAACATCAACTTCAACGCCGGATGATGGGGGAGGCCTAGATTCTGGCGCCAAGGCTGGTCTTGCCATTGGCATCGTCCTAGCTGCTGTCCTCATACTCTTCATCTGCTGGAAGTTCTTCCAGAGATACCGATCAAGCAGGTTAGATGGAGCCGGGGAGTATTCAATGAAAGGGGGCGTCGAACCGCAGATGCACTCCGCCGCAGCGATTGGCACGGCTGGCGTGGCTGGGGCCGGTGCCGGCGCTGCTATGGCGGCGGCGGCAGCCAGGACGAAATTGGCGCCTCCGGAAAACTCAGTATATGCGTACAAGTCGGAGCTGAGCGGCGACTCCCGGCCAATCTCAGAGCTTGACCCGGCGGCTGCTGTGGCCAGTCGGCCGCCCGACCCGCCCCGGCACATCGCCGAGCTCGATCCGGAGCCACCAACTCAGCTGAGTGAGCTACCGGCCGATAACTACGACCCGACGGCGAACCATTCGCCCCTGCCAGCATACATCTCTCCAATGCCCGATGGTTCCAATCGAAACACCCTAGACACGGCCGTATCGCCGCTCTCTCCAGACACGAGCACAATTCAGGGACAGGGGCTGGGAATAACAACTGGTGAAGAGATATCCCAGGGGTCCAGCAATAGCTCTGGAAACGCACCCTTGGTGCCACAGACACAAAATGACACAGTACAACACGGCTGGGGTCGAGGTTGGCTTCGCAGGGAATGAGAAGAGGAGGGACAGTAAAGAATAACGCCCAGTGGATGCAGAAGACATGATTTGAGGACGCCATACGATTTGAGAAGGGCTTGTCGGTCATCGCTCACAGAATGCCTTCCGTGCGGTTGACTAGCATTAATCCGTGGTGGAAGAAACTGGGCCAATTCCAACAGTGGAGATGAATGGCACTTTTCATGATGTGTTGAATGGTAGAGCAACACTGTGACAGCAACCAGTATTAGTAGATACCCTTCGAACTGTTGAAACTTCAAGAGCAATCCGCTCAATATATACTTACCTTCCTATGAGCAAGATTTGTGCGTTTTACAAACTGGTTTGGCTCATGCGCAACACTGCTTGGTTTCATTGGCCTTTGCCAGTAGCGGTTGTTCTTGATTTGGGCCATAAGATGACTTCAATAATTCCGCACTAGATGAGGGAAAATAAGATCTTACAGGTGACGAATCGTAAAGGTAAGTCTGGATCGAAGAGCTACCCGCCTTTTCGGGATTTCCAGCGCTGTGCAATCCCATTGGCTCTTTGTTTTGATTCCAAACATGCGTGAACCATGCGAGATTGGGGGCCATTCTTAACAACAACGTCCGTCTCCGAGCAATGCTAGACAGGTCTCACATAATGGCTTTGCCTCATCGCCAAGACAAATTCTCTTCCAAAAGACTGCGCCAACATGTCATTCACGAATGCCCAGCAGCAGTCTGTCTAATTTTCTCTTGGTAGGGAGATAAGCTAGTCCATGGCTGCCTCTTGGCTCTCCAAGGAACTACTTCGGATGCGAAGGCCTCCGTTATTTGCCCAGTACGCCAGCGAAAGTATTTGCAGCTTGCAGCATCATAGTCCGGAGAAAAGCAGATATGATCGCCCACCTAGCACAACGTTTGTTCCTTCTTTTCCATTCAATGGGCCAAACTCAGGGTGCCAAATACTGTTAATCTGGCTTCGGCACATCACCGTTGGACTGGGGGCCAAGCAATCGCCAAGGAGCTTGTCCAATATTTGGCGCTACCGGACAAACTTACACAAGACACAACAACTCCCAATTTTCTCGGTACAAGTCGCTTCCGCTGCCGAACCCCAAGTGATCGGCGGTGTCATGACCGTAACCCCAGCACGGCGACGCGCGCGCCCCCGGATCGGGGGACCAGCAATGTTGCCAAGGGGCCCCGAACCATTGCCGGTCAGATTTGCAAGCAGGGTAGGAACTTCGCAAGCCTCTTGGCCCATTCATCACGACGGTTTCCCAAGGCCACAGCACAGAAGTTCAGTTCTGGGTGATGTCGACCCGTTCCATAGCCGCTTGGCTCAACCGACACATCACCAGAGGCGGCATGTCTAGCTTGTGAAGATCTTGGGATTTGGCGGAGGTGTGGGATTCTGAGAGTCGGTTGTTGCGGACTTCACCAATTCGGAAACCGACTATATAGAGTGCAATTGTCTTCATCGTTCAATCAGGTTTGAATTGAAATCACACAACATACACTCTAATACCTCCTTGTACCTTAATCCTATCAGTCATCCTTTATTTACATCTCCCACTGAATATTCAACCCCCCTCTCCTCACTCTTCAGAATACTCAAGTTCTTAAAAATATCAACAAAATGAAGTTCGCTCTTGTCCCCGTGGTCCTGGCTGCCGCCGTTGCCGCCACCCCGATCAAGATCATTGAGGATGTCACCCACATCATCGGCTGGCAAAAGAAGGGCTCTGGAAACAAGCAGGGTTGGGGTTCTTCCGGTCCCTTCCACTTCACCTCAACCTACCACGTCGTAGCGACCCCTGACCAGGTCGTCGACAACAACAACACCGCCACCGGCGGTCTGGCCGGTGCCATCGGCTACTTCAACTACGGCATCAACGCCCAGGAGGATGTCATCTGCTACAACATCACCCTGGTCAACTTCCAGGGCGAGTACCAGTCGCCTGCCTTGACAGCCACCCACATCCACGAGGCGCAAAAGGGCCGTGCCGGTCCTCCTCGGTAAGTCTGATACCAGGACTAGAAAATAGGAGATCTTGACTAACTAGATGTTTACAGTATCGCATTCCCCAACCCCCAGCCTGTTGAGGGCACCGAGAACGTCCGCCGCAGCATCGGATGCTTGTCCGGACCCTTCCGCACTGGCCTCAACGCCACCGGTACCCAAACCGACAACGGTGAAGGATTTGCGGTCCGCCAGATTGAGGAGAACTCTTCCATGTTCTTTACCGATGTCCACTCTAGCCTGGCTGTCCCGGGTGCTGTTCGTGGTCAGCTCAGCGACGGTGCCAACCGCAACTGCGACTAAGCTTTTGGGTTGTACTAGAGGATGCTGAAAGCCTTTCTTTTCTTTTGATCGTGTTAATATATACTCTTGACATGATATTATCTATTAATAAACTACTCCATATGTTTTCAACAATCCGACGCGGGTCTGCATAAGAAACGCGAACGCAATTGTGAAAACGGAATCCTTTGCGACAAGGCCGTTTCAGTAATCGTCAAACCAATACGCTCACTACTTGATTGAGTTGAGTCGCTGTTCATAAGGTATTTGGCAGTCCTGCTGTCATTACAGATATTGCCCTCCAAGGACCAAGAATGATAATTATGACTTCCTCTCCCCTCTTTCCCTCATTCCGCAAACGATCCAATCACAAGTCATCTATGCACGTCCAGCGGCGCCGCTATTTGCTTGAGGGAGGAACACTGCAAACTCCCCGTTCATATTCGCCACCTTGAGTGTCAACTCATTCTCTTCGGCCTCAAACTCAAGCTCTCCGAGCGCTGGGTTGATGATGAACGCGTTCGCCTCAGGAAATAGGCGGCCGATCTGGCCCTTGCTGATATCCAACGTGTCTAAGGCTGTGTCAGATTCGCTTGTTTCGGTGTTCAGAATTCCAGAACTTACTCCCAGGATTCAGAATATAGTCAATCTTGGACAATGCCATGCCTTGTGCGCCCTCTGCCAGGTTCACTTTGAAGGATACTACTTCGACTGCCGTGAACCCTGCCGGAGGTGGTGCGGGCGATCGGTTTTCTGTGACTGTGAGGGTTCGTCCGATGGCATTTTGGAACTCGACTTCGAAGCGACCGTTTTTCTAATCTCAATGTTAGTTTGTGTGTTTTCATTCCCATGTTAAGGCGTAACTCACCCCTGGCGGGAAGAGGACGTCTTGCTTTACGCCTGCGCCATCCAACCGAACTGGAACATTGAAAGCTCCTTCGATTTCCTTCTCGATTTCCTTTTTCTCGCCCTCGCCTCCTGCCCCAGCTTCCCCACCCGCTGCAGTGCCGTTCTCTGCGGCCCCTTTAGGAGTTTCTGCTGAGCCTGCTGCAGGTATCCGTCTGAAGATGCTTCCTTCTGTTGAAGCTTCTTCGCCTCGGGATAGAACACTGGTGGTCGACGTCGTTGAGATTGGCAATGATGTGGCGACGAGAAGTTGTGTTGAGAAGAGGAATGCCCGTGATAGCTTCATTTTGGAATCTTAGATGAGTTTACCAATGAAAAAAAGTTGAGTGTGCAGAACACCAACGCTGTTGGTTGACTTAATTTAGAAAGAACGGAAAGCCTTTTCAAGTACTATCGTACAAAGTCAGGATAAAATGGGCAACAACAGAATGTGGCTGAGAGAAAGACGCAACGCGGAACTCAAATTGGTTATATGGCCAGACGAACACCTTTCCAGTCAAAGTCCGCGTGGACATCGTTTAAGCGCAGCTGGGAGGGAGCAGCCGCCAAGAGCAACGGAATCATGAAACCCACATGGGACCACAAGGATGAGGCCCTTTCCCCCACCATCCGTGGCGCCAAGCGCGCCAAGGACCACTGAGGAGAAAGCAAGCGCTTCCAGAGCCTCATCGAGCGCCTAATGGGGAAATTCGGGGCCTGAGTTGACTGCAGGAGGCGGCTGGTCAGGTCAGTTTTACTCGAGATCCGGCATTGGCACAGCTTGGCGGTATGGCATCTCGTCTCTACTTGTCATTTCCGGACGCGGCTCATCATGCGGAGAAGCTTGTTACCAGAAATGGAAGATGTGAGTGATATCTTGCCAACTCGAATCCGTACGCTGCCTTCCGTGGCGACGATGCATTTCGGGATTGTTGTCTTTCTATTTCGCTACCTACTATGTTGCAGTCGCGGAGAGTGGAGGCAAAATTGAGATTTAAGCTTAACGCTATCCGTCACCAGTCGCCAGTGATGTCGCTGGTCGCAATTTGTCCATCCAGCCATCGGCCGTACCTCCTTGGAACACTTTCCCCCGCGAACCAGTACGCAATCTCGGCTGAATTTGAGAAGGGGAATCCGAACCCTCCTGTGAGTCTCAGATGACAGGTGTCGTAGGCTAAACTTAGACTCTCAAACGTAGTTCCTCAGACTGTCAAATCAGCACTCAGATAATCCCTGCATACCAAACCCCAGTCACCACCCCCACAAGCCTACCCAAGGTGATGGGCCCTGAGCATGCGACCAATTGCTCCGTTCGGGGGCCGTTCTGGACAACACCTGTCGGTTCAACCTTCTCTTTACTGAAACACGGACCACAGCGCCATGAGCAGCCGAGCAAACCCCGTAGTTGATTCACGCAGGGGGTTGGACTTCATCTCCCTCGTCTTCAATGGATGCCACACAGAAAAATGAGGTTGACTTCAATTTCCAAGTGATTGAGGGCCCTGTGCCTTGCTCAGCAATCCGGTGGCAACTCAAGTTTCCGTGTCGCAATTGCAAAATTCATGTCATGATTCATGACCTCTACGATGGCCGGCGGCATTGCGTTCGCCTTGGCAATCAGCCCAGTTTGACTCGCCCCTCACATTCGGCGAAATCTTCAGCAGCTTAGCTCCGGCCATCTGAACAGGCTTGTACCCAGACCACAAGGGCGGGAAGCACGCCCTTTCCGCATTGTCCTATGAGGCTTTTCAACGTTCTTGCAACGATCTTCCTTGACATCAGAGCAAGGCTGTATTTTTGGCTCAGAATCAATACGACCCGACGGTGATTGCGATTGATAAGAACGGAAGAAAACCCAAAGTCGGTGGAGCAGCTTTCGGAGCCGACGACTCCGGCCCTATGAGACTCAGCGGGGCTCGGACGGCAAACCCGGGGCAAAGTGCGGGGTCTCGGACCCGCTTACGGTGAGCCAAAGTACCTATTCTCCTTCCTTATCAGTCAGTCCGACTTTGTTCAACGTCATTTAGACCCCCTCAATTGTCTCACCCCAAAGTGAGCCACAGTCATTTTCAAGTCGCGGAAATATCTCCGACCCATCTTTCCAAGCTTTCAAGCACCGCCATTGCGTACAGTTCTCCGAAATGGTGACCAAAAGAGTGGCGCGATACGGTGACTGGGACAGCCCCATCACGGCTGACACAGTCACCTCCAAGAGCTGGTCTGTCACCTCGCCCCGTGTTCATGTAAGTCTCGTGAACCAATGGCCATCATCCTTTCTGACGTTATCCGTAGCGGGCGTCCGGGCGCGCGTTCTTCAACGAGTCCAAGGAAGACGGTCGGAATGGCGTTGTCGAAATCACCAGCGACGGACCCAAGGATGTACTCCCGTCACCCTGGAGCGCCCACAACTCAGTCTATGAGTATGGTGGCTCTCCATACGATGTGCTCTTTGACGGACGTATCATCTTCTCCAATAGCGGTTGTGATACCACCGGCGTCAACGTGCTTGATCCGGATTCCGGGGAAGTGAAGTCAGTCACAGCGGGCCCTAACCTCCGATATTCCAACTTCAGCGCGAGCCCGACGAGCTCTTGGGTGGTGGCAACTGAGGAAGACCACACGGTAAACACGCCACGGGAAGTGAAGAACTATATCGTCGCCATCAATGCAGACACCGGAGAAACAAAAAGAGTCGTGCAGGGCGCCGACTTTTACTATACACCGCAGTTTAGCGAAGACGGTGCAAGGCTGGTTTGGATGGAGTGGGACCAACCCAACCTTCCATTTTCTGCAAGCAAAGTCTTTGTAGCTGACTGGAGCTCGTCTGCTACCGTCGAGAATGTGACTCAAGTTGCAGGCAAGAACCGCGAGGGCGCTGCTGAGCCTCGATGGGGCTTGGATGGAAGCTTGTTTGTATGCATCGAGACTGACGGATTTCGTCAACTTCACCGCATTGCCCCTGGTCAAGTAGAGCCCTCGCAGATCAAGCTTAAAGATCTCGAGAATGCCGAATTCGGTGAGATTCGATGGTTTCAAGGAAGGTTCGTTTCAGAGGAACATCCATGAGAAAATGGTTATCATTCTGACAAGCTTTTAGTCACACATATGCCCCAGTGTCTGATCGATATGTGGCAGCTGCAGGCATCTTGTTTGGCGAGGCGAAGCTCATTCTTATTGATCTCGAGACGGATGACTGGAAGCCTATCGGCCCACCCGGCCTATGCGCCATTGCGTTCGACTCAGTCGCAAGATTGAATGATACCACGGTGCTGGTTATTGGAGAACAGAAAGCCTTCCCTTCAGCTCTCTACAAGATCGATGTGTTGAGTGGAGAGGTCGCCACCGTGAGACGAACTTCCGATGCCGATCTGGAGGAGGGGCTCTTCTCAAAGCCCGAACTTGTCCAGTTTCGTTCGAAAGGCTCTCCCTCCCGGATGATCTACAGCGCTCTGTGGATGCCGCGCAACCCAAAGTTCACGGCCCCAGGTGACACCCTCCCACCGCTGATCATTTCGTCTCACGGCGGTCCGACCGGATATACGGGCTCTGGGCTTAAACTGCGCACCCAGTACTTCACGGCTCGAGGCTATGCACTCCTTGCTCTGAACTACACCGGCTCGACTGGACATGGACGGGACTACCGTGAGGCACTGTTCCACAATTGGGGAATAGTTGACGCAGACGATGCTGCCGAGGTCGCCAACCATCTCGTAGCCGCAGGCAGAGTTGGTAAGGTCGGTATCGTCGGTGCAAGTGCGGGAGGCTACAACGTGCTGCAGGCTCTCGTGCGGCATCCACACACCTTTGATGCAGGATTCTGTGTTTGCGGTGTAAGCGACGTCAAGAAACTCGACGAGTCTACTCATAAGTTGGAGTCAGAGTACATGGGGGCCCTGGCCCTTGATCTTGGCATGACCGATGAGCAAAAGGAAGAGAGGTACAAGGAGCGAAGTCCTCTGTTCCATGCGGACAAGATTGAGTCGCCTTTGTTTCTACTGCATGGCATCGAGGACACGGTGGTGCCCATTGAACAAGCGCGTCTTATCTACCAGGCTGTCAAGGACAAGGGTGGGGATGTTCGCATTCGGGAGGTGCCTGGAGAGGGCCATATGTTTGGAAAACCGGGGAGCCCGCAAATCTGGCTGAGTGAAGAGGAGACTTGGTGGCAGAAATACTTGTTGTGATCTTTTGAGATGGCGGTCCGTTTACACCAAACTTGCCGAATAATTTTCTCCATTGTTTCACTTCGACTAAACTCATTGGTCTACCACGAGCCCAACGGAACAATTGATAACGAAACTATGGACCTGCCTAAAAAGCGAAACTCTTGTATCCGATATGACGTAGACAAGACGTTATGTATCTTGTTTGCATATCTATTCTGTAAAGCCTGAATAGTCAAAGTGACTGCTGACTGAGTGACTAGATAATGTAGGTGATGACGACAGAGGTGCGATTGTGATGTTCGGACAAAGCAGCCACTCCAATGTGAGATGCGCAAGTGATGTTGTCGGAATGGTAGCAAGGTAGGAAATCTGGAGGAATCTTAATCCAGGCTGCTAAGCCGTTTGTTCTGAAGGAACTTGATTCGAAGCTGCACGTGTCGTATTGTCTGCCCTCATGAATATTTGACCAAGACGCCTCAACACCCATAAAAGCCACATCCGAGCATCAGATTGTGGCCTGTTGGTGGTCGATGGTCGGAATGGCAAGGTAAACGAAAGCTCAATCTTTCTAGAATTCTAACATGATTGGCCACATGCATCATGCAGGATCACAAGCCAGTGATTTATCCTAATGGTGCACCGTGGTCTGCCTTGCTGGCTGTGCTGACGCTTATCTCTTGGCAACATATTGGGCTCACAGTACAATTACCCACCCCCCCGGGCAATTTCCTTCTTTTTTCAATCATACTGTTCTTTGGACTCATTCCATCTCCTATCTACAACGCCCAAGCTGTGACTCCGCTATCGTGGCAAGAACCACGAGACTTCTGCGACTCAACTACTACTAGCGTTAGCGATTGCCACTGCGATACGTCCGTGCTGCCATGAATTCTGAAAAGAGAAAACGGCGCCAGGATGAATCGCCTGACGAAAATGAGGCCAAGAAGGCAGAACTATCGCACGAGGCCTACACTGTCGGCTGGGTATGCGCCCTACCCAAGGAGCAAACTGCCGCGATTGCAATGCTTGACCAACGCCATCCCAACGTCCCCAATATGCAGCCGCCGACCGACACAAATGTGTACACCCTTGGCTCGATAGGCGGCCACAATATCGTGATCGCTTGCTTACCCAAAGGCCAAATCGGTGTCGTCTCGGCAGCGACCGTAGCTACGAACATGGTGTCCACTTTCCCAGCCATCAATATTGGACTTATGGTGGGAATTGGTGGTGGTGTTCCATCCAACAAGGTCAGACTCGGCGACGTTGTCGTGAGCACTCCAACAGGAGCTCATCCCGGGGTGGTGCAGTGGGATCTTGGAAAGGCCAAAGAGGGCGGCAACTTCGAACGAACAGGATCTCTCAATAACCCACCCACTTTCCTGTTGGCAGCATTAACAAAGCTGGAAACTGCCCACGAGATGGAAGGGTCAAAAGTCGAAGAGTACTTGGAAGAGCTCGGGAGGAAGTTCCCAAAATTAGCTTCAAGGTACTTACGGTCTGATGCTCTCCGAGACATCATACTCAAGGCAGACTGCGCTCATGTGAATATGGACGACATATCCTCCTCCGACGAAGATGAATCCGATGCCTGTCGTAACTGCGACAAGACGAAGGCCAAAGAGAAAAGGTTAAGGGACACCCATATCCATTACGGATTGGTTGCGTCTGGAAACCAAGTTATGAAGGACGGTATACTCCGGGATAAGCTCAACAAGGATCTCGGCGGCCATGTTCTCTGTGTGGAAATGGAAGCAGCCGGGCTGATGACGAACTTTCCTTGTATCGTTGTACGAGGGATTTGTGACTACGCGGATAGTCACAAGAACAAAAAGTGGCAAGAGCACGCGGCTGCCGTCGCAGCGGCATATGCCAAGGAGTTTCTAGTTCAAATAGAACCTGGGAGGGTTCAAGCAGAACGATCGGCGCGGAATATTCTTCAAAATAGTAAGTAGATGATGCCCGCGCAACTTTTCAAGAAAATGTTAAATGATCGGATCCCTCATACTGAAGAATAGTTCAAGAGACTGCGTACTCAACTGCGTGTCATGTAAATGACATGCACAGTCATTTACTCAAAGAGGAAGATCATAAGGTACTTGACTGGCTCACCCCTGTCGATTACGGAAAACTGCAAAGCGACCTTTTCTCAAGGCGCCAGCCTCGTACAGGCCAGTGGTTCCTCAACTCTGAGCCTTTCAGGACTTGGCTGGCCTCAAAAGGCAAAACGCTCTTCTGCCCAGGGATTCCTGGGTCTGGAAAAACGATAATAACGTCAGTCGTGATCGACTTCCTCAGGAGCACGTATGAGAGTCAAACCGTTGGTCTGGCTTACATATACTGCAACTATCAAAGACAAAATGAGCAAAGTCTACGGTCAATCTTGGCCAGCATTCTCAAGCAGCTTTCCCAGACGTTCTCGGTCCTGCCTCAGAGTGTCAGAAGCCTCTACGGCAAGTACGCCGATTCGAAAGAAGACCCACCAATCGAGAAGTTGATTGGTGCTACAATCGCAGTTTCAAATTCACTTTCCAATGTGTTCATTGTCGTCGACGGACTTGATGAGTGTAGAACATCGGATGATTGTAGATCAAAGCTCATATCGCGTCTGTCAGGAATCCAGGTCGAGGCATACGTCAACATTATGTATACGTCACGACACGTGTTTGAAATTGAGAGCTTGTTCATTAGCTGTCTACGACAGCCGTTAAGCGCGAACAGCGATGATGTTGGCATCTTCATTGACAACCAACTACAAAATCTCCTGGAAGACTTACAAGGAGGTACCCAGCTTAGAGAAACCATAAAATCCGCAATAATAAATCTTGTGGGCGGAATGTACGTACTTCCCACCTTTATCCAAATTCTGATTGTGGTAATTGACCCATTTTCTCAGTTTCCTTCTCGCACAACTTTACTTGGATGTTCTGCACGATACAACGAGTGTGGCAGAAGTGCGCAAGGCGTTGAAGCAGTTACAGGAACGCAACTCCAAGTCAGACAGAGATGAAGAAAAACAACATGTCCTAGAACAGGCATACGACCAAGCCTGGGAAAGGATCGAACGGCAAAGCACAAATTTCCGAAATTCAGGCATCAAGACTCTCACCTGGGTAACATTTGCGGAACGGCCTCTTACCAAGGTCGAACTCCAGCACGCCCTCGCTATAGAGGAAATGGATACCAAATTCGACCCCTATAGAATGAGCTCGATTGAACGGATACTTTCCACATGTGCTGGACTTGTTACAGTCGACGAAGAAAGCAACGTAGTTCGGTTGGCCCACTTCACCACACAAGAGTATTTCGTGGCAAGGCAGACCAAATACTTTCCAGGCGCCCATTTGGTTATCGCATCCGCTTGCGTGACCTATCTACGTTTTGAAGAACTCTGGGCGCACTTATTCCGCAAAAGCTCACAAAGGTGTGGTGATGAGAGCTGGAAGTATCAAGATCCCATTACATTCTCCTATAAAATCCTCTCAGCAATGCTCTCAGCAAAGCCTGTTCAAAATCGCTTTAGACTCTTATTTGAAAGCGGCCTGGAGACATCTTGCCATGATTCCAGCGTACTCTATAGTACCCCCTCAGGAGAGGGTAAGGGTGCTCAAGGACATATTGTGCATTCACATAATTACCCGAGAGCCAATGAAGTGTCTATATAGCCACTCGTCAAAGACATGTGAAGCTCTTGATTGTTTTCAGTTGTCACTATATGCTGTGGCCAATTGGGGCCACCATGCGCTCAGATCGCTCAATTTACCTCTGCCGCCGCCAGCGGTTATCGACGACTATGCCAATGGAAAGTGGGTCGCCTACAAGTGGGCATCTGACGACAATCATGAATATTGTTCGGAGTGGGGACAGTTGCCTGAACCTGTCGTGAGGGCCTTTGGCTTGGACATCTCAAACCATCCGGTGCCACCCGGCGCGCATGGCGGAATTAAGAGGACGGATATTCCTTCTATGCGCATATACAATGAAGAGCACATTCATGAGCTCGCCAAAATGGGAGCGAAGATCACCAAGGTGGATGCAAATGGAGAATGGGAATTTACAGAAAATGACTGGAAACTCAACGGACCTCGGGCAGGAATCTCAGAGAAACCGACTTTTGAAGATACAGAGCATATTCGTGAGCTTGACAAAAACGGAGCGATGGTTGCTGAGGTGGATGAAAATGGAGAATGGGAATTTGTAGATAATGACCGAAACCCCAACGAAAGTCAGGCAGGACCTTGGGAGAAGATGACTCTGGAAGAGAGCAATCCCCCCCCTTGGACCAAATTGACAATATCGTTTAAGTTGAATGAAGGTCAAGTCATTGCTAGATTCGCTAAGCCGGGTTCGCCTTCAATTACAATGTCAGAGATAAGGACCATTTAGCTACAACAGTAACCTCTCAGGTTGGGGGGAAAATTAGAAGAGAGTGGAACAACCATATAGATTGCTCGTCAGCCTCAGAAATGTTGGCGCCGAGAGACAAACATCGCGATTTCAAAAGTTTCATGGAAACAAAGTCTCAAAAATGGCAAAACTTTTAAACACAACATTAAGTCTCTACATTTGACGGCTAAAACAACATTCTCATCAACTCATTTGAATTCCACAATGCCCTATGAAGCCTTGCTACTCTCCCCCTTCTCACCATCCTTAGCCTCTCCATCATCCTCAATCTCAACAGTCGCCGCCGCTCTCTCTAGACCCTCCTGGTTGCCGCTCTCCAAACCCCCAGACTGCGCCAGAAACCAATCTGCAACCTCCCTCTTGCCATTGAAAAGCGCCGAGTCGAGGGGAATCTGATCCTTGTCGTTGGCGATCGCAGGCGACGCGCCGTTCTCAACAAGCAGCTTGACGACATCGAGATGACCGCCCAGGCACGCCCAGTGCAGACCCGTGTTGCCAAACTCGTTGGCGGCGTCGACGTACGCCTTCTTCTCCTCGGCGGGGCGGGGCTCGAAGGCCTCGATCAGCGCCTTGACGACGGCTGCGACACACATTAGCATCCGCATAGAAATCTCCGGCGTCGAAAATGGTGATCGCAGGGGTTGTCGGGGGCGGAACCTACCGATGTGGCCGTTGCCCGCGGCCATGTGTAGGCAGGTGTTCTTGCCCTCATCCTTGGCGGCTGTGATGACCTCGCCGACGGACGCGGCCTCGCGCTCCGACAGGGCCTTGAGGGTCTCCTGCAGGTCGGCGAGCTCGCCGGCGCGGGAGAAGTAGATCAGGTCGTCGATCTCTTCTTCTGAGAGTTTTGGCGCCATTTTTGATTGAGATTTTCCGGGGTCTGGGCTTCTGGCGTCGCGAAGTGAGTCTTGAGAGGTGAAGTAGAAATTTTTGAGTGACGGTGGGTGGAAACACGGTGCGTAAATGGTAGTACGTACTATACACTGTGCGTTGCCGTCGCCTCTGCCTTCGCGGCGGGATGAACCATGCGCCAGTCCAAACAACGACCATCAACAGTGAATAACAAAAACAAAACTCCCAGAAAACCAGACGCCGCGCTGCCGAAATCAGACTCTCCTCATATGTGCATCCAGCCAGTTCGATATGTCACCTGCGTCATCCACCGCTTGTATCTCTGCCTTGACGTTCAAAAATAGCATGATCTGCAGCTCCCTTCGGCACTCGATGTTGTACTCGTCTAAGTCGTCGGGTATGTTTCCCAGCAAGGTTTTCGCTATTTTCCGGTCTCTTTCTTTCAGCGCATCGGTCGCCTCGAAGTTGCTTTCATATTGTCGTCTCCTGAACAAGGTAGGGTCGGGGACTTCCGCATGAGCGTCGTCGTCGTCCACCAGATCTCGGCGACCAACGAGATCACCGCTCTTAATCCCAAGCCACTGCATGCTTGGAACAGTGACTCCAACTTCATGAGCATGGCCTCGGGATCCGTGGCTGTAACATCGCATGATGTTGACGCCATACGGGTCAAAGTCCACAAGGCCGTAGATGGGGAGTTCGGGTTTGGCCGAATGAAGTAGGTGAAGGAATTGCTTTGTGCGTAGATCGGGAACACCCTTTCCCTGTACTGATGTTAGAATGGCATCATAGACTGTGAATCAAAGGGAACATACCGTGATTAGAATACCTTGCCCGGAAGATGACGTGTCCTAGTAGCGTGCAGCAGCCAGAGTTCGGAAGGTGGCCTAGGCTGGTTAGCAAGCCATCTTGATCAGGGATCTTATAAGAACTTGCATCTTTCTCGATTACGAGCACCCACTCAGCATTCTGAAAATCGATTCGAGAGATGTTTCTCGTCGTCGGGATTGTGACGCCCTGGCTTTCATTAGATGGATCAAGGTCCATGACGAGGATGGGTCTTACAGTGTCGCTTGCAGAGGCGCTGACGCTAGACGAGTCTCTCATATGCAAAGTAATTGGTCCTGCCAAGAGTCCTTTGGCGCTGGCAACCTGAGAGGAGTGTAAGACTATGTTAGGTATGGGAGGGGGCATACTGACAATATTCAGATCATCCCGCCCTATTCCCAAGGTGTAACTAATGTCATCCACCAGGCCATCGACAATGGCCTGAGTCTTGAAGAGATCGGGACATTGATAGAACAGATTCCTACGCTCTCTCGCCTTCAGCAACCCGACCTTGAGACAAAGGAACCTGAAAAGGTACAGACCTCTTGGTGACCGGATTACCAGACAGGAGGGAGCTGTGGGAGAGGTGGATTATCTTCAACACCTGAGCTGGTAAGGTTTGTCAGCTGGAGGACCCAACGGTGGAAATTGAATTTCGGATACTGAATTTGATGCTCTCATTCTCAGTCCCACCAGGGAATTGGAGGACGGATGGCGCGGATCGAGAGCGGGTTGCGCGGGCTGCGCTAGGAGGGTTCCTTCGAGACCCTGGACGGGATTTGTAGGGAATACGGAGGACTTCCTTGTTGTCCAGAGAATTGTAGACGGAGACGAGTATCTCCTGAAGCTTGGCGATGGCTATGCCGACAACATTGTTGTCTGGGTCTGGATCCGGTATGTCGACGATGGGGCTGGTGTGGTGCGGAGGCTGTCGGGTTAGTCGGCCACGACGGCCATTCATGTGGAGTGTAGCATTGTCCATTTTTCAACGACCACTGACTGACCCTAGCAGTGCCTCAATGACCTCCCGCAACCTTGGAGGCGGACGCCAGACAGTCATGGATGTTGATGCATCATGATACGAATTCCCCAAAATGGCGGGGAGGACACTGGACCATGGCAGCTGAAAGAGGACGAAACCCGCCCCACCTACCTAGCCATTGACCAATGGGATGAGGCCCCCCGTCACCCTCACCGTCTGAGAAGGAAGGCACCGCACACCGAAGGGCCTGAGCATCGGTGGCTTCCTTCCCTGGTGGTGTGAAGTCAACCGGCAGATCGCCCCGACGAAACAAAAAAACGACACTGGACGGGACCGTGGGCTGGTTCGTGCCCACAGAGGCTTCAGGCACCCGAAGCCGCTGAAGCTTATCCCAAAAGCCCCCTGGTGCCGCCCGCAACATGGCACCTGTCAAAAACGCTTAAGCGTATCCGTTTACGTTAGGTTGGAGGTGGTGCAGGTGTCCATGATCGGCAAATTGGCGCTGTACATGATCAAAAGTCAATTGCAGAGACGAACGGATCGAAATTTTTGAATTGGATATTGCCTTGGCGTCCCCTAAGAAGCAGTTGATTGAGTGCTGACCTGCTTTCCCAGTGATCCAATGGGGGGAAGACCCCTGAGCGCTCTGGTTGGTCCCCCCTGTGCTGATTAAATCATGATTGGAGCAGGGGTGTCGTACGAGGATGTGGTGGGTTATCGCCGAGCACATGCATCTTATCGTCTGGTCACTTTTTTCTGGACACCGCCTCAGAGAGGTGCGCAGGGGACCGCGCTCTGTGTGCTGACTGGGCCGCCGTTTAATAAGTGCATAAACGCCCACCGTCACCAGAGTGCCTCTCGCCTTCCGCCCCCCTTCCGTGCTCACGACATCTTTCCCTCGACTCCTCGGACCTTCACACCGGTTCCCCCAGGGTTCGAATCACCGCCAAAATGGTCGTCGAGAAGAAAGCGCCCTCTGTGGCCTCGAGCAACGGCAACAGCCTCAAGCCAATCCAGTCCCGCAAGCGTGTCGCGGAGGCCATCGCAGAGCAAGAATGGCCCAAGAGACCCCGCATCGAGGCCAAGACGGATCGCACAAAGTGGCGCATGAAGGACGAGGACGGTCGCCATATCTGGAAGTATCTCGAGGACGACAATGCCTCCAAGGAGTGGCCCCAGACCGCCGCCGACAGGTACTTCCTGGGTCTTCCCACGGTCAGTAGAGCCCCTCACGCGACATGCGCCGAGCGCACCACTAACCTGTCGTACTTGTACAGGACCTCCCAATTCTTCCCGAACCCAAGAATCCCCTCGACGCTACCCTCAATGGTCTCGAATACATCGAAAAGCTCCAACTGCCCTTTGGCGACTGGGGTTGTGAATACGGTGGCCCCATGTTCCTCCTCCCGAGTACCGTCATTGCGCTCTACGTCACCAAGTCGCCGATCTCCTCAGCAAAGGCGACCGAGATCAAGAACTACCTTTTTGCGCGCGCGCATCCTGAGCTGGGCGGATGGGGTCTTCACACCGAAGGCATCAGCACCGTGTTTGGTACCTCTCTGAACTACACCACTTTGCGACTGCTTGGAGTTGACGCGGAGGAACCTGTCATGGTCAAGGCCAGAGCCAGGCTCCACGAGCTCGGCGGCGCAACACAAGGACCTCACTGGTCAAAGTGGTGGCTTGCCGTCCTCGGCATCGTCGACTGGGAGATTGTCAACCCCGTGCCCCCTGAGATCTGGCTGTTGCCCAACTGGGTGCCCATTCACCCCCGGAGGTGGTGGGTCCACATCCGTCAGGTCTTCCTGCCCATGTCGTACATATACTCTCGTCGCTGGAGTGTCGAGGAGACGGACGTCATCCGCTCTCTCAAGAAGGAGCTGTTTGTGGAGCCCTGGGCGGCGATCAACTGGAAGACTCACCGAAACGACATCGCACCTGTGGATAACTACCACCCCAAGTCTTGGCTGCTCAACACCGTCAACTGGCTTTTGGTCAAGGTCTGGAACCCCTACTTGCGCACCAACTACATCAAGGAGCGGGCCGAGGCGTGGACCAGTGACTTGGTCGACATGGAGGATGCCAACACCGACTACCTCGGCCTGGCTCCTGTCAACGGTCCTATGAACCACGTCGTCTGCTACATCCGTGACGGCCCCGGTGCTTACACTGTTCGCCGACACACCGAAAGACTCGAGGACTCTCTCTGGGTCAACGCCGAGGGCATGCTTGGCAACGGCACCAATGGTGTGCAATGCTGGGACACCGCATTTATGATCCAGGGGGTTGTCGCGGCTGGTCTCGAGAAGGAGGCTAGGTGGCGCCCCATGCTAGAAAAGGCCCTGGGCTTCCTTGACCGTCAGCAAATCCGCGAGAATTGCAAGGACTCGGACAAGTGCTACCGTCAGCAGCGCAAGGGCGGCTGGCCCTTCAGCAACCGTGAGCAGGGCTACGCTGTGAGCGACTGTATCTCGGAGGCGCTCAAGTCTGTCATCATGCTGCAGAAGACCGAGGGCTTTCCGCAGCTCCTGGATGACCAACGTATCTTTGACGCGATTGACTGTATCCTGGTGTACCAGAACGAGACGGGTGGCGTAGGCTCGTACGAGCAGCGCCGTGGCGGTGAGTACATGGAGATGCTCAATGCCGCCGAGGTTTTCGGCCGTATTATGATCGAATACGACTACCCCGAGTGCACGACTGCCTGCGTCACTGCGCTCTCGCTCTTCCAGAAGTACTGGCCCGATTACCGCAAGGAGGACATCAAAGTCTTCATCCACCGTGCCGTCAACTGGATTCGGTCCCACCAGAAGTTCGATGGCTCTTGGTACGGCAGCTGGGGCATCTGCTTCACGTATGCCGGCATGTTCGCGCTAGAGAGCTTGGCCAGTGTAGGCGATGTCTATGAGACGAGCAAGGTATCGAGGAGGGGTTGCCATTTCCTTGTCTCGAAGCAGAGAGAGGACGGCGGTTGGTCCGAGAGCTACAAGGTAAGAATTCCAACTGTGTGAATCACAACTGTCAACTGACATGACTAGGCCTGCGAGACCTCGGAGTACCACGAGCACCCCAGCGGCTCTCTGGTTGTGCAGACCGCCTGGGCCTTGATCGGACTCATGGAGGCCGAGTATCCCAATATCGAGCCCCTTCGTAAGGGCATCCAATTCCTTATGGACCGTCAGCAGGCCAATGGCGAGTGGCTGCAAGAGTCCATGGAGGGCGTCTTTAACAAGAGCTGCACCATTATCTACCCCAACTACAAGTTCAGCTTCTCCATCAAGGCGCTTGGCATGTTTGCGCGCAAGTATCCCAACGAGAAGATCACGCGTGGCATCAGCGGTGAGGAGTAGGGGCATAAAGCATATTGTCATTTCAAGCATACCTCTTCTAGAATATTTTTAATCCTAATGAGATATATGATCATGTAGGGCGATGGTTGAAAATGTTGGGAGCTTTGCTGAAATTAGGTGAGATGTTTGCTAGTTGTGATGTCACAGTGGTCGGTCGCGACTCATTGAAGGAGTACTCGGTGAGGGGCAACGGCTTCGGTGAGCAAGACACCAACGGTCTCGGTCAGAAAAAGGCGGTCACAGCCCAGAATGCGGGGTGGCCCAAGCTTGCTGGCAGAATGGCAGCAATCGGCCCCACCACAGCTTCCAGAACAGTCTGACCCCTCCGCAAGGCAACCTCCACCGTTTGCTTGCTCCAGCACCCTTGGTCACTGAAGTGTACCTTTCTTACCTGACATCTTGATTTGCTTTAACCACCCCTCCATTGAATCTTCTTTGTTAAGATTTTCTGCCGTCCATCAAGGGTCGCAGGCATTTAAATTCACCACGAGCCCGCTTCCAAACTCGTTTGCCCTAATCACACACCACCTCTCGTTTATCAATCCACATCCGATTTAACGACCCAAAACCAATTCGAACCCCGCCAAACATGTCTGGAACCACAGCCGCCAGCGAGGGCATCGCCGCCCTCGAAAAGCGCGACTACGATCTCGCTATCACCAAGCTCACGACCGCCCTCAAGTTCTCCCGCTCCCCTATCTGGCTCGCCGCCCGATCCAAGGCCCACATTGGCAAAGGCGACTTCGCCAGTGCCCTCCGCGACGCAGACTTCTCCTACGCCGCCGCTGCTGCTAGAGGCAAGCGCGACCTCATGCGCGATGCTCAACACCGCCGTGCCGTTGCCTATTTCCGCCTCGGCCGCCTCGCCGATGCCGACGCCTGCGCGATTTGGGTGCAGCGCATGGCCGAGCAGACTGGCGTCTCGCTATCCGACCCGGCCTTTAGGAAGCCCGAGACCGACGAGAGAGGCTTCTCCACCGCCACGAAGCAGGGCCTGTTGGACCACAGAAAGGCTGTAGAGCAGAACAAGAAGACAAATACAGCCGTCGCGGAGAAAGCGCCTGACGGCCTTAATGCGGCTGTTGCGTTGCGTCTGCAGATTCTGGGTCAGATGGATAAGCTCCCTGCGGATGATGAGAAGAGGAAGGTGACGGTTTCTTTCGCGCCTGGCGTTTCGATCGATGACTTTGAGAAGGAGGAGGCTGCGGCTGCGACAGCCAAGACTGACAAGGCTGCGGGCACAGACGAGGCTTCGAAGGATGATAAGGACGAGATCAAGGCCGCTGCGGCCGAGTCGGTCAGAAAGCCTGTCGTCCAGACTGACGTGCGTACGGACTTCTACCAGACCAACACCGATGTCATGGCGTCAGTCTATGTCAAGGGTGTCCCGAAGGACGAGTTCAAGGTTGAGTATGGAGAGAAGGAGGTAAGCAGACACTCGAGCACCCGCATCCAAACGAGAACTAACGTTTCGCAGCTTCGTATGAGCCACATCCCAGGCCACGACCCTTGGTACACCATCCCTCTCTACGGCACCATCGACCCCGCCGGCAGCAAGCACAGCGTCAAGTCTGTCAAGGTCGAGTTCCAGCTGAAGAAGGCTGCCGTCCAGAAGTGGCCCAAGCTCAAAGCCGACCCCTCCGACGTGAACACCACGATCACGACGCCCGCCCCGGCGAAGCCTGTCGAGCCCGCTCCCGCCGCTGCTCCCGCTGCGGGCCCGGTCTACCCGACCTCATCCAAGTCCGGCGCCAAAAACTGGGACACAGTCCTGGCCGACGAGAAGGACGATGATGAGGAGAAGGATATCAACCTGTTCTTCAAGAGCCTGTACAAGGGCGCGACCCCGGAGCAGCAGCGCGCTATGATGAAGAGCTTCACCGAGAGCAATGGCACCGCTCTGAGCACTGACTGGAACGACGTTAAGGGCCGCACCGTCGAGACTCAGCCCCCCGAGGGTGTCGAGGCCAAGAAGTGGGAAGCTTAGCAGACGGCCTAGTGGGTTGATCATTCGTCGTTTTTCGGGTTATTATTCATGAAAGGGATCACGGTACGTTATTCATCAAGGCATCAGAGCTCTGAGCTCAAGGCGTGGCGTTGGCATCGGGTAGTCAAAAAAGAGCTTCTCTTCAGTTAGGAGTGTTTTGACATGCAAAGACAGAATGTAATCTGTCGCTGTTCTACTTAAATATGGTATCTGGATATGTCGTGATATGCTCCTAGTATGCAACTACACTCTGCCTAATGTGCTGCGAAACTCGTGCAACTTGTTCAACGTGCTCAGGAAATCCTCGTTGGCGATGTACGTGCCTTTCAACCAACGACGGCCGCTGCCGGCATCAAACTCGCGGCGCCCGTGCAGCACCCTCTGGTTGTCGAACAGAACGCACTCGCCGGGCTGGAGCTTGCGCTGGAACATGTGTGCCTCGTCCTCGAGGATCCTCTGGAACATGCGCGCGCCCCTCTGCCAGTCGAGGAAGTGTTTGCGCTCATCGTCGTCCTTGGGGATGTGGAAGGGCGCCTGGAAGGGCGGGGACCACCAGACGTCCTGGACGTTCTTGTGCTTCCCGGCCCACTTGAAGACGGGGCGCTCCTGGCGGTAGAAGAAGCCGTTCTTGGAGTAGTGGTAGGGAACCTTGACCTCGCAGAGGGCCTTGAGGGCATTGAGCTGCCAGGGGGCGCAGAACTCGCGCATGCGGCGGGCGGCGAAGAAGGCGTCGCTGAAGATGGACTCGCCGCCGGAGCAGGAGTTCTCGAGGCAGTGGAGGAGCTGGATGCGGGGCGGGGACTCGAGGTAGAGCATGTCGGAATGGAGGCCGAGGTAGGAGGAAGTGTAGGCGACGTTCTCGGCGTCGGGCTTGGAGATGACGTCCCAGGTGCGGCCGTAGAAGGTCTCCTTGAGGGCACCGAATTGGAGGCCGATGTCCGCGACGGCGGTCTCGGAGTTCGGGACGCCGGTGAGGAAGACGAGGCCCGTGGCGGCGAGTTCCTGGGCGCCGGTGCGGAAGGCGTCGCCGCCGGCCATCCAGTCCTTGTAGGGGATCGTTTTCAGGCGCGGGGCGAGGATCTTGTTGTCCCATAAGAGGCGCTTGACGGGGTTCTTGTCGAAGTGGACACGCGTGGGCGCGAAGGCGACGGACTGTTCGGTGGCGATGCGGGACATGCTCTGGGGGCCGGCGGCGGGGAAGACGGAGACGTGGTTCGCGGCGGCGGCGCGGGGGATGTCGTGCTTCCAGGTGATGTGGAGGGAGCCGTCGTCGTGTTTGGTGACTTTGTCGAATGCGAGGCGTCGGGGGATCTCGGCGGAGGAGAAGGACTTGTTGCCGGAGGAGGGGCTGACGCACTGCGGGCAGGGGCAGCGGTCGCGCAGGTAGACTGCGTCGAGGAGCCTGGGTTCGTCCTGGTCAAGACGGTGGACCTCCATGACGTCGTCGGAGACGAGTTCGTAGATCCATCGCTCGGTCAGGCGGGTGTGCTCGCGGCGGATTTCTGTGGCGAGGGTTTCGGCGTTGCGAAGGTATGTTCGGATGGAGCGGTTGAGGTCGGCGAGGGTGGAGGACGTTGTGAGGGGTTCGTAGGGCTCGAGGAGGACGGAAGCGGAGGGGCCGGTAATTTTGGAGGAGGCAGAGGGCTCGGGAGACTCTGGAGACTCGGAGGCGGGGGCTTCTGGCCTTGAACGATTGAAGAGCCGGTGAAGAGAGGCGACTGCGTCGTCTGTACCCTGAGGTCTCGGGGAGGTTGTATGTATGCGCGCGGCGGGCGCGTAGATGTGAGATCGACTGCGGGAGCTGAAGGACAGCGCAGACGCCGGCCTCGTCGCATTGAGGGCTCGCGATGCGCGCGCCGCGGAGGAGATTGAGGTTCTCATGGCGGGCCGTCGTCACTGGTGCGTTCGCGGGAGGAGGGAGGGGATGAGACGCGGCAGCCAGCGACTTGAACGCTGTAGCTGATGTAGGATGTAGAGCCTGGAGACGTTTGCGCTCTAGATGGAGGGAGATTCCATGGTTCAAAGATGCCGAGAAGCGAGGCGGGGTGGAAGGGCGACGGGAAGAAGAAATAAGTGGACGGTGGCACGATCTGAAGAGCTACGAGCGGGCACTGGGCAGGGGTTCGCGCCGGTTCGCCCAATGTCTTGCCGAAAGCTGCCCCGCGACGGTCCTCGGGGGAGCTACGGCCCTTACCAGGTAAGCTAGTTGCCGTAAGGAGGGGATGAACCTCGGGCCGGAGGGCAATTCTGGGGAAATAAAGAGGCGGGGGAATGAAGCACTGTGCCGCATTGAGGAGCGAATCGCACTGTTTTTCACATGGATTTTTTTCTGCGCGAGATCTAATCTTATCTTTTTCATCAGCAAGGCAACTTCAGATGAACATTTCTTTTCCGGCAACATTTCCCATCAATTCATTTTCTTACAGCTTTGCTGTGACTCGGGATCAATGGAACCAGAAAATGATACCGCCACGAGCTTGAACATTTTTACCCAAATCTTCACATGCCAATACAATCAACCCAGCTTGGCGACCTCGTGACCTCCACTGTTCCTTCAAGCGTCCCCGCCGGACGACGGGAAGCTTGTGCGGCGCGGCTTAGTCGCCTTCACATGACCGTCGCATGAAATATGCGCCTGCGAATAAGGCCCTCGGTCTGAAGTTTGCAGGACCTTTGCGTCGTCGTTCCCCTTGTGACATTGAACCCAGACTCCAGTGCACCCCTCCGAGATCTGACCTCCTAGCACATTCCTCCGGCGCTTGTCGCGGCTGCTTCCGCCTTCGATGTTCCAGAACGATGTAAACTAGCAGAAGAGATAATTCAAGCATTTGCAGAGGAAATATGGTCACGTAGACGAGATCTCATGGGCCACTGACCACCATGTCGTTCGTCCAATTTCCGTGTGCCCAATTCATCTAGAGATTGGTATGAAGCGACAAAGGCAATTTCACAACGTATATTGATTGCGACACGACAGCCCAGGAAATTGCCCTTCGCTACCCCCAGTCTTTCCGATGTACCACATTAACTCTCCTTCTCAAGACCGAAATCGGTTTCTGATATTTGACGGAATCAGGCGGCCCAGTCTGGCCAGCCTGCTTGTCCCTATCTTCTGTCCACTTCCCGTCATTCCAGCAGACATATCGAGCTCCTCGCTCGCAGTCTCTTGCATCTCTCCAGTGCTACCCTCAAATCTTTGACTCTGCGGTCGCCCGTGATGTTCCGACCCGCCACTGCCAGAACCCTTCATTGGCCTTACTTCCCGGACAGATGATGCTTCGGGCGATATTGGGATATCACTATCCCTTGCTTGCGGCTGTAAATCGCCCATTACAGGGGGCGAAAACATTTCCTCGATCATATTGAGGTCTGAGGTGGAATTTGACAGGGCACCTGAAGAGGAATTCGGTTCCAGGAATGGTTCCACGGCCAGCTTTCCGTAGCTCTTATCTCCGGTAAAGGGTGGAGGATACCGCCTACCCTTTGTGACAGGCGGAGGTGCCGGAAGGAAGAACTCGGTGCCATTGGCATCCTGATATTTGTCGAGAATCCTTCCTAGTTCTCTTCGTACCGCCCTCATAGAACACCGATTATCGGGGCTAATCACTATCATGCGCTCTATAATGAATTCAAGGAGGTCTCTTGACGCCGGGGACGCGTTGGGATGTTGTTTCAAGAAGTCGATCCACTGTGAAAGTTTAGTGGAGTTAACCAAAGCTTTAAGCGTGAGAGTCTTCTTACTTGTCTTACAGAGTCCTTAACCTTGGCCCTAGGTGCATGATGGAGGTTGTCATCGGAGTTGAAGAATTTGTCCTCAGGGTAGCCATACTTCTTGTCATCGTCTCCAAGCCTCATTTCACTGAAGCTGTCGTAGGCCCCGCCGTCAGCATCTTGGAAATGCCTTTCGTAAATTGCATTATAACCAACAAGATGCCATTTTATGAACTCCAGGAAAACACAGCCCAATGTCCATATGTCGTATTTCTGGGTGACTTGAAACCCATACTCATCAACCTCAGGCGGACGGTATGTTACCGAAAAGCTCACTTGGCTTGTATGAGTGTCTTCGGTGTTGGGAGCATGAAACCGCATGTGGGTGAAGTCAGTAATAACTAAGCGTCCGTGGTGGTCTTTGGAGCCGAAGAAGAGTATGTTCCTGGGCTTGATGTCTCCACGGCGACCCAGCATTGCATTCTTAATGTTCTCTCCCGGGTAAGCTTAAAAATACGCTACCTATAGGTATTTGTAGGTACCTAGATAGTTAAGTAAAGTAGTGTAGGTAATCTATAGTATAGATTTCTAAGGTATAGATCTCTATAAATAGAATTATAACTAAATATAGATATAGAAACTACTTACTTTTATAGATAAATAGATATAAATAAAAGTTATACTAAAGTAAATTTAAAAGAAACAAGTTATACTGTTACGGTCAGCTATCCGACAGTAGGGTCTGCTAACAGAAGCTGGGGATTGACACGTCGTAACAGTACACTGGGGTCGTGGTCGTAGGTCGTGGTCTGTCGTAGATCAGGTCTTCAGAGGCTAAGGTGATCAGTCTTAGACTCAACAAGT
>JABGMY010003192.1:1520-16853 GCA_014705525.1 Colletotrichum sp. HC292
CACCCGCGTCATCGACATGGCCATGGCCGAGCTTTTCCAGATGGCCACCAAGCTCGCTCCTCACCTTGCTGCTGCTGAGGGCACTCCCGGAACCTTCATCGCTGCCGCCCGCAAGGTCGACTGGACCAAGGCCGCCCTGAAGGACATGAAGCCCACTGTCCCTGCCAAGGTCATGATGCGCCTGTACGAGGCGCGCCGCCTCGCCATCAAGTTCTCGGGATACCGCCAGCACCCCGTCGCCTACGACGAGGAGACCCATACCGCTAAGGCCATCGACGCCTTCCTCGAGGACAAGCCTGAGGAGAAGCCTGATACCTTCTTCGCCGACTGGACCAACGAGCAACTTGAGAAGAGGATGGGCAAGATCCGCCGCCGCGAGCGCGCCGACTGGCGAGAGGGCAAGGACGATAACAAGGAGGAGGAGGCCATGAGCCCTGAGGAGGCCAAGGAGTTTGCCGAGGCCCAGAAGGCTGCTCAGGCGGAGCTCGACGAGGCCCTTGCCATCAAGATGCGCGAGCTGGGCATCAAGGGCAACGCTGGTTTTCTTTTGCGCTAAACAAATGGCCTTCGCTAATTGGTCTTTGTTGATGATGGAAAATGGACGGTGAACAAGGATCCAGTGGGCACGGAGTATGGTTCTGCTCAACGACAAAGAGCTCATGAATAATGAAATTGGTTCTTTGCGACGCACTACAAATATTTCCCTGCCCCTCGCTCACGTGAAATTCATGCTCATCTTCTCATCCACCAGGCTTCTGGGTCCGTTTCTCATTCAGCGTCGCCAATGAAACATACAAGCGGGATACATTGAGAAAAGCCCAAACCAATCATGAAGCGTACATTTCGTCATCATCATATCTCCTGGTGGCTCCACTGGCAGTCTTTGCTGGCCTTCCTAGCAAATCAAAGTCGAAAAAGCGCCATCATTCAACGCCGACTCCAAGGGTATCGAAACCGTTTCTGTTACTTTCTTGTATTGTCGGAGACTTTCTTCTCGTCGACGATGTGTGCGTGGCTTAAGAGATCTTCCTCTAATACACATGCATCTTCAAAGCCTCTTGTTCAGCTCGACGACTCCGGAGGAGGAGACGGAGGCGGGTTCAATAGTCGATCCGGCACATTATCTGTGTCGTTGAGGTAGACATCGAGCATGCCCTCTTCGTCGCCGCTTTGATAGATGGTCAGAAACCGGTGTCCCTGTCGGGAAATTAGAGCATGGACTTACCCATTTACCAAAACGTCAAAGTAGGTGTTTCTATTCATTGCGGCGGGTTAAGAAGAAGAGGTCTTGAGAAATTTGAGGGACAGCGATGTCGACAGAGCGAATGATGCTTGGCGTACGAATACTTGGAGGCTTCTTTGGTTTGCAGCTACATCTCCACCATCTCAAGATGTTCTTGACAGGGTATTTATACTCATCAACTTCCCTGATCAGGAACTTCCCCCCGGATATCGTACCCTGCCACGTTCCTCGCTCCATCCCGCGCAGCATTCCGCTGGTCACCTGCTCCATCGGAACGCAACTGACACCATTCCCACTTTCACAGCAAAATCCCGACCCCGTATCCGTACCCAATACCACGCCGGAGATCCATTATCAGACCCAAAGCGAACCGAGGGAGCCCACCCCCAAAGCGGGCCAAACCTCATGAGGGCCCGGCGCAATCCACGACAACCCGAAGGTCAACACAGCGAAAGCCGACCAACCGGACGCGAATCCCACCCCAAACATGAGGCTCTGCCTGCGGTCATCTTCGCGACTCGGTCGGGCTTCGTCCAGTCGCCGTGACGGACGATTCACCCCGTGCCGTTTTCTTCCCTTCAGCGGGGCCGACGACGCGCGCGCACACGGCGAGCTCATCCAACGACATTTCAAGTTCAGGCTCTACGACACGCCCCCCTCCCTGCCGGGATTCTTCATCGAGAAAGGATGGGCCAGAGATTAAACTGTCTCGTTTTGACTTCTGCCACACGAAGGTGTGTAGAAACACCCCCTCTCTCCCTCTCGATGGGGTCTTTCTCCCTGGTCGTTTTTCTGCAGGCTTCGCAGCCAACAGCGCAACATACATGACGCCCCTCACCCGGCGCCCAATCACCCCCACACTGATGCCTGTCTTGCATATGAAACTGTAGGAGAACTTCGTGGCACCGCTCAGCAGTTTGCAGTGAAGGTGGCGGGAAGGTTTCCTCGCATTGAGGATGCGGTGTGCGAGCGACTCGCCTGTAGGGGATGCAGACAACAGCGTCCAGCACATGTGCGTAGAGCAGAGGTAGTCCGATAGTCCCGCGTCGTGGATCAGGGTACAACCATGCCCATCTCTGCGTTCTGCGTGAGATTACAGGTTGGGCGATGCTCGAGTCGGGCTGGCGAGGTGGTGTGGTGATGTACATGAAGCTGAAGCTCGTGAGGGAGCTTCGTCATTTCTTCAGTGATGTGCGGCAATGCGTGTTGATCAATGTGAGTGATCGAGAGTCCCGCAATGTGGCGTACTGATCTTCGACTCGGGAGTTATTCGCGAGGAGATGCTGATATCTGTGGGCTCGCGATTGATTCCCGAGGTTCGCTTCCAGCAGTCAGTAGGCTTTTCACGGTGTTGTTGCAGGATGGGAAGTAGGGTTTGTGGATAACGTCGCCAAGCATGGAACGGGTAGCAGACCCGAACTCTGCAGCTCGACGCGGGGAAACAAGCAGCAAACTCCAAGTCAAAGCTTCAGCTTGACACGCCAAGACTCGTGGGTTGGGTAGTTATTGTGCGTATAAAGACGCTGTACTTCCCATTACCGCTTTGGGGATCGGTATCCAGGCGTTCAGGTATGTGTATCTAGTTGACCGAAAAAACGTCAGGATGGCATGATACGAATCATCCTGGACCACGACATATGGCAAATATCGATATGCCGCAGGCCACGTAACAACACCGGCATCATGATGAACCAAGCGATTGGAAGAGTACACGAGCTACGGCCGGAACTTGAGCAGATGATCGCGTACATGTTTGACGCACAAGTTTGACGAGGATCAGGGGTTGAGAAGACAGATACATGCATATTTTATACTACACTACAGGCCTTGATTCCTGCAGAGCCTCATAGGAGGGTCGTTTTGCATAAGCCTTACCAATGAATTTTAAGCTCGCTTGTATCGTACATATACTCGCCACAGCTGGCTTGTCAGCCCTGCTAAGATTGTCTTAGGTTGCCCATTCATTCTATGCAGAGACTGGGAAAGTGAAGTATGGCTTTTCAACGAGAGATCTTCTGCGTTGACTTGTATTTGCGATTCTCGGTGCTTCTAGCACCGCAGTTTAAGGAGCGTATCCGAGGTTATGTGGTGAGCATGGAATCTCACCCAAACGCAGTCCAGCAGCTACTCTGTATGTCCTGAGTCCAGGCCTAGCTTCCTAGCCAATTGGAAAGGAAGAAGTAAAACAACAATATTGACCCGAAAGTATTCAACAGTAGTACATACTTGAAGATATTCCATCTCCAAAGTAGGGTATCAAACAAGCCTTCAGTGCCTCCTCGAAATCTCAAATCCCTACTATGCGCATTCAACACCACTATCCAGCTTACAGCACATTGGAATAGATGCAGCATGTTGTCCATCAGTGAACGCGGTTTCACTTTTGGCCACCATTCTGAAGCCTATCAGGAACACTAGTGGTGTCCCCGATGAAGACATCGAGCATCGGGTTGGGCGAAGTGCTCAATCTCGGTTAGTTGTCGTGACCATAAATCTTCTTGAAGCAGCTTACCTGTCAGACATGATGTATTCAAAGAGAAGAAAGTCAGGGTGTGAGGTTCTCGTGCTATGAGATAGAGATGGTTTCAGAAATGGCTGTTGGGCAGTGTGCGTTTCAAGAAGCCCAGCTTCGATGGTGATGATGCTAAAGTCTTGCCATTTTCATTGAGAGCCTAAGGGGTATTTATAAGTTTTCATGTTCAAAGAATGTCGCCAACATTTGCCGATGCATCCTACCTTAGCGAACATCTTGTTGTCCCCTCCTCGGATACTGCTCCCGCGTTCACTCATTCTACAAGATAGTCGCCCCTTCGTGGGTCAGCTGTTCTGCGCTAGCATTATTAGGGTTGCCCGTCACAGCAATTCGAAGGCTTGAAAGTGACCCCCTTGTCTACCGCCGGAACACGACCCTGGGCGTCCAAACCCCTCTCCGGACGATTCAGGTATGCATTCCTATCATCTGCCACGAGGATCTGTCCAACCTCGGCCTCCCATAGGGTAAAGTCCCAATTTTATGAGGCTCTGCGAAAAGAACCCCTTGTCAAAGCCCCTTGCAAGTTGACAGCCACCTGAAGCATGTGAGTGAGTTGGCACGATTGTCTTCCGTCTGAACAGTCTGATATCCGATAACCATCCGCGATCCGTCATCTGCTCACCCCCTACTTGCTGGGGGTGGCTACGATATGCGGAATGGGCCTTTGGGTGGCATGGGACGGCATGGAACGGCACGACAACGGCGCGTAAACCCCTAAGTATGAACCACAACTGATAATCGGGCTCTCTTGTTTCGGGAATCTTTTCCAACCCTCGCTTTCGTATGTCCATTGTTCACGACGGCAAGATCCACTTACTTTCTGGGTAGCTTGTAACAGTTTATTCCAAGGGTGCCAGCTACATGCTCGTAGACAAAGCGGGGTGATGCACCTACTTATATGATGTGATTGGAGGGCTTACAACACCTCGCTGCACTCTCTGCATCCGTATGGGGTCACTTCATGCAAGAGCTACGAGCAAGGAAGGTGCGCCGCCATTCGTGCAGCCTTGGCTGGAGGTGGTGGCCGATTAGCCCTGCAGAGTAAGGTAGTGTTTACAGCGTCCGTCTCTTCTGGGGGTATGGAAAGAGCTACCCTGGCTGATGTGGTATTGGTTTCGTCGAGCTTCTTCGGCAAGTGATTGTTTCGAGAACTTGTCACTTTCTTCAGCAATGTGCAAAAGTGAGAAGCTAGTCAAGGACTCAAGGTACGGTACCCGAGGCCCCAGTTTCTCAAGACCTGGGTAGTTCTCTCCCTGTGCAAAGAAACCTTGCTCGGTACCATTCGGGCATGCTCGGGGCCGTCTTTCCGTCCGTGACGTCGTCATCACAGGAATGACACGAAAGGTTGAGGCTTCACCGCCAGAGCCATTGACTCCCAACCTGAGCTCGATGAGACTGTCCCCCACGGGGATGAATGCACCCGCTGGATTGGTCATCAATTGTCATCAGATGAGGGGTTCTTGGGCCGAAAGATTGGCTTCGAGATAGCAGCAGATGGCAGAGATGGAGCTAACGACCTTGAACCTTTGCCGGAAACACACCGTCTCCCGCCTCCCGTCGGCAGGGGGCGTCATCATGATCCGATAAACTGTCCACGAGACTATATTTGAGTCGGGATAACATTCAAGTCCGATGCCACGTATGTGATGATGCGGGACGAGCTGCAAATTGTGTCGACGTGGTGAAATCTTCGGGACGAGGATAAGGGATAAAGAAAGTCAACACCGGCATCAAAGCTCTCGCTCAGGCCGTGGCGCCCCCTCACGACGGCAGCAGGAGTCTGCAAGAGCCTCAAGACATACCATGAAAGGAGCTACAGGGATATATCCTTATGCAAAAGGTCTCTACCACGCGGGGGTTACTCAGAGGGTGTAAACGATTGATTTCGTGAGGATGGTCAGAAAAAACGTCAAACTTGCAGGAAGAAATCTCGTGAACAGCGCCTCTGAGATCTTCATAACCAACCAAACCCCGCGTCAGTAGCCCATTAGCAGAATCAGATCATAAATCGCCCATATCTCGGGCCAATGGTTCATCGGGCTGCCGCGCCGGGCTCGACCCGAGAAGGGCAAGCAGGACGGAGGGTGTGGAGGGAGAGTGGAGGGAACCGATGAAAGAGGAACAAAGAGTGGAGGAAAGGCCGGGAGGGATGAGAGAAAGAAGCAGTGAGTTACCATTGGGTGGAGAGATGGTGTGGAATCAAACCACCAACACCACCACAAACGCCGGGTCGCCCCCGACGCGGCCACGGAGGAGATGTCTGCATATGTCGGTTAGCTGCGTGGGCTTCGTGGCTACTGTTGTTGGAGCGGTCTTCAAGCAGCGAGCCCAGCACACCACCTCTCGCTCGCTGTAACCTTCCTAGAATCCCTTGCTATTGCCCTTCCTTCTGTCTCTGTACCCGCGGTCGACCAGTCTCTCTTAGGACGAGCAGAGCCGCACAGCCGTATGTTTTCGGGGTTGAGCGGACTCCCCAGATCCTGAAGCTCCTCGAGGCTCGACACTACGTTTGCAGTGCATTCCTTTTGGGGGAGGGTGTGAGGGGGGAGGACCACGAATCATACCCGTAAAGCTTGCAAGGTCGCTTTTGAATACTACTGTGCAGGAGCAGTTCGCTGTTTTTGCACATTCGGTTCCTCTTTATTGTCGGTCACATCTCATCCTTCCGATCGTTCGGTTTCCAGGTCTTTAACTCAGGAGGAGAGAAGAGAGAAACGCGGAAAGGCGAGCGGCGGCTATGTGTTGGGGTCTGTGTCGATGCGTAGGGCTGGGCTGGGGCTGCTGACAGTGTTGTTGGTTTCTCCAGGCTGTCAGCAAGATTGCACTTTCAAGAGACTTCTTCATCTCTTGAGGGGATCCTCCATCTATTCAACCTGTGTCTGTGGAATCTCTAACGTCTAAAAGACAGAAAAAGCCATCGATTAGCACGCCGTCCGAAGCCCATCGGCTTAGATCTTCGACTTCTCCGACTCCTCCCTCGCCCTCTTCGCCTCCTTCTCCTCCTTCAGGACCTCCTCCCGCCCCCGAACCTCAACCTTGCGCGGGCCCTCACGCGTGAACTTAACCAACACGACCTTCTCCCAGTCTCCCCCGCGCCCCGAGCCCTTGAGCTCCGGCCCCGGCTTATCGATCCCAAGCACGACGCGGTTGTCCTCCTCGCGGATGAACAGGTTGTGCGGGCTCATGACCTTGTCCGCCCAGGGGATCTCTGACGTGGGCTGCTTCCTCGCAGCCTCCGCCTCGGCCGTCGGGATCCGCTTCAGGAACTCCTTCAGCTGCTCCCGCTGCGCCGCGAAGTGCTCGACGCCGGTCCCGCTCGAAGAGCCCTTGCAGAACTGCGAGACGAGGAAGAGCAGGTAATACTGCGGCGGGAAGAGGATGATCTCGCCCTTGTCGGCGCGGGAGAGCCATGCGGATGCGTCGTCGAACTTGGCGGCCGTGTGCTCCACGCCCCCGTCCGGCTTCGGGACGATGATCTCGTGCTCCGCGGCCTCGGCGCCCGTTGAGGCGGAGTGCGGGAGCATGTAGATGTACATCTGCGTTGTGAAGCGTTTGGGGACGTTGGTTGGGGTGACCCATCTCGTGAAGGGCATCAAGCGGTCTGTTGTACAGGTGAGTAAAATGAGTTGACAAGAAGTAGAACCACATACCAACATCCGGAACGCCCCCGACACTCTCAACCCAGTCCCCAAACCGCACCTCATTCCCATGAATCCTCTTCCTCGCCACATCCCTCTCCGCAGACGACAAGTTCACCAGCGCAGACTCATCCCCGGCCGCCGCCGCCCCCTTCTTCGTCGCAAGCAGAATCCCCGTCTCCTCAAAACACTCCCGGATCGCACCAAGCCGATACGCAGGCCCGTCCTCATGCCTCTCCCGCGCCTCGGGCGCAGGAACCTCCCCGTCGTGGAACGCATCCAGGTTCCCGCCCGGAAAGACGTGCGCGGAGGCGAACGACGTGGACGTCTTCACCCGGTGGAGCAGCAGGACCTGGTTCGTCGGCGAGAGGAGGAGGATGCTGGTGCCCGGTTAGCGCGCGCCTGTTGGGAAACGGTACAAGACCCGGTTTGCGAGGGATGCAGCGTTACCTTGAACTCGGCCGCGGCGCCTGGACTTCCTTCTTCTCCTTTGATGAAGAGGATGACGATGATTCCCGTTTTTGTGACATGATTGCTATTCCTGTCGCGCCTTCAAAACGAACAGTGGCTGTTGTGAGTGGCGGCGTCGTATTCGTGCTCGTCGGCCTTCGGGTCGAGGTTCCGGTCGCAATTGAGTGCGATTTCGTGAGTCGGATTGAGAGTATTGATGGTTTTGACCGCGCGCGAATGCAACGTGAAAAGATGAATGTAGACATTAGAATATCCCGGGGAACAGCCTGTCCGGCTAGCTCAAAGTCATGAGGTGTGTTGCGGACTAGATCATCGCAGCGGGGTTGTTTGATGTTTTGCCGAGGTTCGGTGAGCGCCCTGTGACCGCGCCCTGCGCCGGTTGAGGAATGCCGTGCGGCGAGCAACGATCGACATCCGTACTGAGTATTTTCAAAAGCTTCATATATAATACGAGTCTAGAGGCACTGAGATCAAGACATCAACGTATAAAGTTTTGTCATTGTTAAAGTGAATGCTAGGCCTCTCCAAAGCTGTGCCTGCGCCTACCCAAGTTACGCCGTGAAGAATGCATAAACACGTAGAGGGTATCCTTGCCTCAACTCCAAATCAATATCTCTTTCTCTCGTTCCCTCGCAAGCTCTCGCGCCATAGACAGCAAACGCTCTTGGACTCACACCATTGCTTCACTTCAACCGGAGAGACCTCGCCGTCGTAGCCAACTCTGGACAGCTGACCAGTGTTCAGCCAAGTGGCGAGGTCCTCCAGCACGATAGGATCATACATCAACATCATCTCATGAAAGGTGGGCTTCTTCGGGTCCGTGGTGGGCGGTGCCGTTGTCACGGCTTCAGTGATGCACTCAAACAGAGCCGCAGACTCCTGGGTCTTTGGTGACGCAGCGAGCGACATCTCCGTATCTTCCGTGATTGATAAGGAAGCATCCACCGGCGGCGGTGACGAGAACATTGGCTCCGGAGACGAGTAGGGCGACGGCGACAGGGACCCTTCAGAGGCCGAATCAGGAATCTCGATAATGTTCTGAGACGCAAGCTTCCTCGCGCGTGACGCCGCCGGCGAGGCTACGTCTGGGGTATCTGCAGCTGCCTTGGATTTACCCTTGTTGCTTATCGTGCCGCCGGTGGTTCGTGTCGGCTCAGCAGCGGCTTTCTTCGGGCGTCCGGGTCGCCGTTTGGGAGATGGAGGCGGAGGCTGAGCTGACGGCGGCGGCTCACTGGACGGGATCTCGATGCTGCTCTTCCTCGGACGACCCCGCGGGCGTTTGGGTGACGACATGAGTTCGACGCTGGGGGTCTCCCTGGGCCGTCCCGGTCCACGTTTAGGTGTCACCTCCTGGGATGCTGGCGCAACGTCACTGTTCTTTCTCGGACGGCCCCGCGGGCGTTTGGGTGACACAGCAGCTGCAGCCCTCTGCACCTTGGCAGCTGTCTGTGACTCAGATATCGTCGAGATCGGATGGTTCGCCGGGAGGGAAGACAGAGCTGGACGCTGCGTAGTTTCCCAGCACTGGTCCAAAAGAGCAAGTATGGCCGTGCGTCTTTTGACTGGCTTGAATCCGTACGAGGAGATTTCACGTGCGAGCTGGACGTCAGTGTATAGGTCGAACTTTGGTTTGCTGGGTTCTTGGATAGGTTTGGCTTTGGCAGCAGGCTGTTGTGTTCCTTTGCCAGCCACCGACGGCAACCGCGGCGGCGGCAGGTCAATTTCATCCTCGACGATGTCCTTGTCGGCTGGTAACGAGGCTTGATCAAGCGCAGGGATTACTTCCTTCGGGGCGGGTTGAGCTGCCGCAGGTTGGAAGGATGGTGCCTCCTCTTGAATGCTAGGCAACTCTCCAGCAATCGCTTTTCCGAGGAGGTCGTCAATATCAGGAAATGAATCATCTGATGGGAAGTGGTTTAGAAGTGGTGGCGCCTGTTTGTCCGCGGCCACGTATCCAAATGGATTGGGCCCTTCAGATGTGCTTGCATTTGCCTGTGGAGTGTCTGCCAAGTTGATGACTTCGAGGTCCAAAACTCTCCCATCTTCGTCTCTTGCACCGAAACCCCATAGCTTCTGACGCGGTTCTGGCTCTATCGCATCACTGTTGATGGGCGTGACGAAGGGATCGTCCTCCTTTCCTCGTGAGTTCGAAGCTTGGAGAGCTGATTGAAGGTCTCTGAGGAACGTTGGCGAGTGTTCCCGAGCCAACTGGCTCGAAGTGCCAAAGACGTAGTCCTGGTTTGCGGCCTGTCTCAAAGCTGCCGTCGGTGATAGGAGGACAGGCTCGGGTGAGGGCATCTTTTTCGGCTTCTTGGCCTTGGATGCCCTCGTCTTTCCCTTGCCCTTCGCCTCCTCTGCTTCGACGTCGTTTCTCTCTGGTGCAAGTGCAGATGGTTCCTGCTGCTCAGTAGCTTCTGGGACCTTATAGGCAGCTGTGGCCAGCTCAGTGATTGTTCGAGGCTTCTTTCTGGGCGCCTTGGCCTTCGGAGCCGCTCTCTCAGACGGCCCCGTCTTGGCCGTTTCGTTGATAGATACAGTCTCGATCAACTTCCTCTTCCGCAAGACCTGACGCTCATTGTCGGGTGGCTCGACAGAGGGTCGGGCCGGCTCCTCCTCCGGGCGTGCATAATTTTTGAAGAGATTGTCGAAAGTCTCCTTCGAGGCGACGAGACTTGAAGTCTTGTCGGTTGAGGAAAGCAAATCCACGACCTGTTGTTTCGATCCACCAGCAGTATCGGCAGGTGGCGGTGTCCAATCCTTGCGACGGCGCATAGCCGCCTCCAAATCCAAAGGCTCGTCTGCATCCTTCTTGGTCCTCTTTGGCGGCGCGGGCTCCTCCTTCTCCTGATCCTGGTCCTCGTCTTTCGATTTGGCAAAGTGGCGACTGACGGTTTCCTCCTTCTTCTTCCTCGTCGTTCTAGCTTTGGCAGCTGGGTTGGCCTTTGTAGTTTTGGCCTTCTTCTCTTCTTTTTCGGCAGCGTCCTTTAAGTACTTTTTCCACGGCTGGTCGGCATCGGTTTCCTCCTTGTCCTTGGCGGCCTTCCCAGCTTTAGCTGGTTTTGAAGGCGGTTGGCCTGGCTTCTTCTCCAACACCTTGACACCTCTCTTCCGCTTCGGTTTCGATACCGTCGCGAGGCACACAACAACGGGCTCTTCATCTTCAGGTGGAGATGGTGGGGGCATGCCAGAGTGTTCGGTCGGGGGTTTGGATGGCGTCGTCAGATCGATCGTGGAGTGCTCGTGACGGAGGAAGCTGGATACGCTGCTGAAGGTATGGCTTGCATTGTCGGGAATGGGCATCGCCGCGCTGCCGCTTCGAAGTGGAGGTCGTATAGGGTTCTGTGATTTGATCTGGTCGAGGGACGGGAGACCTGGCGAGGAGGAGAGGCTGTAGGGGTCATGAGGAATGGTCCCGAACGGAGACCCCATCGTGAATCTCGGCAGGGCCAGGGTGATGCGCCGGGCGCACGGTTTCCACACAAGCCGCAGCAGGATGTTTGTTGGGGGTCTGCGAGAGACTATCGTAATGGCTGCAAGGCGTGCGTAGACATTGAAGTCGCCCGAAGTGTCCCAGAAGTGCTGGGGGTGGCGATGGCGCATCGACTTGTCATTCACGCCCTCCTGCAAGAAACAAGACACACTACGCGCGACACCACTAACACCACTAAACGGGACCGGGACCTCAGCACTGCGGAGCATCCACGCTGCAGCGGGGTGCAGGCCCGAGCGTCCCAAGCGCCCTCGACACCCGCGTCATTGCCGCGCAGTCACGTGACTCGGCCAGCACGTGACTGCAGCCCTGCCGCCGGCTCGGCAGGCGCAACCCACCGGACTTTTTGGCAGGAGGCGCCCACACAGTTTTTTTGGCAAAATTAAGAAGTCACCCCCACCACGCCTCAGTCTCTTCCCGACGACCACTTCCGCGTAACGCAAAATCACCAACAAATTCTCTAGACAACCCCCCGAACGCCAACCGCAGCAATGGAGAACGACAAGGGCGAGATCGTCGATCTGTAAGCGAACACCAAACCACCCGTCCTCGAGACGTCACGTCACGATGCACCCGCGCGCCGGCAGCCGAATTCTCGTTCGGGAGGAGAGGAGCTTGAGGGGGAACAGGAGAGCAGAAGAAGGCGGTACATTTCTGCGTGGAATCTCTCTCGGCTCCCCTCTCGGACCTCTGCTTCAGGAACGAGAATTGGGAGGAAGGCCAGGGGTCGCAATGCGATGGAGGATGAATAGGCACAGAGGAACGGATTTGCTAACATGTTTGCTCCTCCAGCTACGTTCCGCGCAAGTGCAGCGCCACCAACCGCATCATCAAGGCCAAGGACCACGCCTCCGTCCAGATCTCCGTCGCCAAGGTTGACGAGAACGGCCGCGCCGTCCCCGGCGAGAACCACGTCTACGCCCTCTGCGGTTTCGTCCGTGCCATGGGTGAGAGCGACGACGCTTTCAACCGCCTTGCCCAGCGCGATGGCCTCGTCAAGGCCGTCTGGTCCGCCCAGCGATAAATGCTGAGGCTTCGTCCTCGGGGGAGGAAAGGAAATGGTACGTTGTGGACGGGGCCTTGCAAAAGGCTCTCGAGGGATTTTATTGGCGTCCAAAAAGCGAAGCCGGACTCGGACACGGTGACTGACTCTTTTCTCTCAAAAGGTCTAGTCGTTCGGTTCGGTCGGTCTACATGGATCTAGAGTTGGTTGCATGGGACAAAAAATCGCCAATTCGAGGCGTCCGGCTCTCTGAGGAGAGGAAAATGGCATAGGAATGGTTCACGACTACCCAACACAATGAGATTTTCCGCGTTCGAGACAAACAAGAACAAGCCTCTTCCGTCCAGTGACTATCGTCCTCGTCCTCGTCCTCGTCTACCGCCCCTCGACTGCGAAACTCCCTCCCTCCGTACCCAATTCCACGTTCCCGGCTTGCGAAGGATTCTCGTGCCACCCTCGATGGTCTCCCATGGTCGAGGATTCTGGGGCTACCTCGATAGCCTCCGTGCCGCAGATGAAAGCATGAGGCCTTGAAAAAGCCGTGGCGGTTAAGGTGTTCGCCACAGTACAGATACGGGTCTCACATGTCTAGGCACTAATTGATTCAATACGATGCCTATTTCCCACCTTGAGTTCGCCGTCTTTTCGTGTGCTTTTTAAATATTGCATGGCTAAACTGGCGAGTGTTCACTCGCTTGCAGGCCCTCCAAGCTTGGTGCTTCTCTAAATAGAGCACACAGCTTCGGATAGGTGACAGTTGGATGTTCCTCAGCTCAGTCACTGAGCCCGGCTCAACTCCAGATGTGCGAAATTACTGCAAACGTGATGCGCATGTAATGCGTGTAATCATTGATCGCTGTGACGCTAACTTCAAACATGATCATAACTCTAAACAGCTCATCTACTCCGTCCTCTACCATCACCACCGCCATCTACAACACATAACGGAAGTTGGGGTTCTCCATATCAGTCAAATCGACACCCTCATCGTCATGCTGAGCGTCAGGCGTCACCGCAGCCGCAGCAGCCGCCTCGTCCCTCTGCTTGTTCCTACGCATCAACATCACCCGCAACAAAATCGCGATACACATCTGCGCGACCGAGCACGCAAGAATAACCTTGCAGCCCGTCGGGTACAGCGGCGCCTCCTTGGCCAGGAAAGCATGAGGTCCAATAACGTTTCCGACACAGTACGCCGTGAAGACGATGGCCGAGGCGGTAATACGCTTCGTGTAACCACCCAGGTTCGTCGCCGGCATCTGCAGCGCGAGCACCAGCGACGCGACGAACGAGCCCACGAGATAGTACCCGAACAGCACACCGACCTTGTAGTGCGCGCGGTCGAGCTTCCAGATCATGACGCAGCCCAGGATGGTCGGGATGAGCCAGAGCGCCATCACCGTGGTGCGCTGGTTCTTGAGCTTCGTGGCGGTGTACGCGCCGGACAGGATCCAGAAGACCTGGAACGCGCCCTGCGGGATGCCGAGCGCCGTCGTGAGCAGCGGGTCCGAGACCAGCCCCTTGATGATGAGCTTGCCAAAGTTGGCGACGCCGCCGTTGATGACCTCGTTGAGCAGCACGAAGAGCGTCAGCAGCCAGACCTGCGGGTCGAGCACGGCCTCCCTGATCTGGTACCACTGGACCGTCTTGTTGAGCACGCCGGTCTTGGCGAGGCGCGCGCGGCCGACGAGGAGGGCGCGCTCCTCGAGCGAGAAGCGCTTGGCGGTGAGGATGCTGTCGGGCAGGCAGAAGAGGAGCAGGATGCCCCAGAGGACGGTTATGCCGCCGCAGATGAGGAAGACGGCCTTCCACACGGGGAAGGAGTCGATCTGGCCGATGCCGTAGCTGAGGAGGCCGCCCAGCATGGAGCCGACGCCGTTGCAGCAGTAGAACATGCCCGCGCGGAAGGGCTGCTCCGAACGGACGTACCTAGAGTTACGTGTGTCAGCTTGCTGTGCTCTGGGTTCGGATGGGGTTGGGGGTAACTTACCACATGGAAACCATCATCATGAAGCAGGTCGTGATCGGGGCCTCAAAGACTCCCAGGAAGAATCTACACGCTGCCAGGCCGGGGAAGTTGGAGCACGCGGCCGTGATCATCAACACGGAGCCCCACGAGAGCACACACCCGGCGACGACCTTGCCCATCTGCGTCTTCTGCGCCAGGTAGACCCATGGGTACTCGGCGACCAGGTACGCCAGGTAGAAGATGCTCGCGAACCACGAGTACTGCGTCTGCGTGACGCTAGTGCTAGTGAAGAGGTCGAAGACGGCCGCGTACGACAGCGCCTGCTTGTCGATGTACTGCAGCACGTAGGTGCCGGCCAGCAGGGGCAGGACGATGAGGTCGATCTTGCGGACGAGCTTGCGGTTCTTCTCCTTGTCGTTGACGAGCTCGGCGAGGTACTCCTCGGTGATGTTGTTCTGGTAGAGGAACTCGGCGGAGGCGTCGAGGTGCTGGACCTTGCCGGCGGTCAGCGACTTGGTCGGCTCGAGGCCGTCCTCGGCGGCCTTGATGTCCTTGTCGACGACATGCGCGTTGTCGGCCATCTTTGTTGAGGTTGTCTGTCTCAAAGGACTGATGTGTCTAGCAACAGGAACAACAAAGGACTTTGGAGTTGACGACTCAAACTCCGTGGCTTCACGGGGAGGGGAGAAGACATGATGTTTTAATGCCCAATTGCCAATTGGCCATTATCTCGAACCCCCGCAGGCTCACGAGGGCCTGATCTCCGGGGTGCAGTTGATAGACGAGCCCTCTTCCAGATAGTGCAGATAGCCCGGGGAACTGTCAGGCCTACTCTGTCAGTTGAGTAAACCAAACAAGCATCTTATCAGGAACCGGACCCATGCCCACGAAACCCCATAACGGGCTACTTTATCCGCAGTCCTGGGTCTACCAATGGCTGGTCTGGCTATCGCGGGGAACCACCCCGGGGGGGGGGGGGGGGGGGA